>OX442363.1:29264455-29266955 GCA_949357725.1 Hyperoplus immaculatus
GCTATTTCATATAAAAAATACTGGTATTGTTAAAAATGTATTAGCCTAATAGTGGTTGAAATAAATAAAATTACATACTTTCAAGCAGCACTGTATATTACTTCAACTCATTGATTTCTTTTTCTCTACCGAGTTAATTGTAACCATGCATGAAGCGGTTAATATTGACTGAATACTTCTCTCTCTTCTTTTAATTTTGTGGAACTAAATGACCATATACAGTAAATGTGTGTGAACCGGTATGTGCTTTAACTTATGGTAGGATGAGGTTTGCCAGTTTATTGATCACTGCATCTTGAGTGCAGAATGCTTTTTCATCTGCACCTCATTAAATCATTTAATAATATGATATTAATCTGAGCTAATAGCTGTGGCATTTCTCTAGCCTTTGTGTCACTATGCTACGAGTCCCCTTGTGACTTCTATACGTTTATTGCTTCAGAGACATTGTGGTTCTCAAGTGAGTTCAAATTGTCGCTTCTGTGTCTTCATAGAAAAGTTTTTCAGGCCTCGCTGAAATATTTAGATACAATAGAACTCATAGTTTGTCTAATTCTACTGCTATTTTCCAAAGAATGTCTTCTCCGTCATAGTCACTTCAATGGTGTCAATGCAATTGAAGTATATTCACATACATTTAATTTGTGCTAGCTAGCAACATGCCGGTTTACAGAGCCTAGGCTGTGTAACTGGATTTTTTTATCAGCTCACACACAGTATGTACTACAGGTAACGGATCATGAGGAGATATTCACTGATTTTGACAAAAAGTGATATTAACAGTAAGCGTTCTCCAGAATCACTGACTCCACCTTTAATGGTTACAGTACTGGTGTAAATATTGCTTTCTGGTGGATAAATGAGTTTTGCCACAGGCTCTGTCTCTATGAGATGTTAGTATGTTGTCAGTTGGAACTGCCTTCGTGTATTTTTGGCTCCATGATGAAACAGAGGAATCTAGAGATTGTATTTTGGCTTTAAACTGAAAACCTTTTTATTTTTTTTAAGTATTTTTTTGGCATTTTTTATGCTTTTTTGATAGTGTAGAGACAGAGTTGAAATGGGGCAGAGCGGGGAGTGACATGCAGAGAACGACCGCGGGCTGGAATCGAACCCGGGTCCGCCGCTGGCCAAGGCCCATGGGGAGGGGGGACGCCCTACCACCTGAGCTAAGGCGCCCCCTTGACAACCTTTCTGACATGTTAATCCAGTCCACACTCACTCACTGCTACTGAGGAAGATGAACACCATTGACACAACCCAGTTATGTAGATGATATAGATAGAGTCATTCTGCTGAGCACACTGGATTAGACATCATGGTATGTGTGGTAGTGTGTCCCTGATGTACTGGTGGTTGACCCAAAGATTAGAGCAGGTTGCTGACCCAATCCTGTCTCCTCAATGTCAATAATATGTTCATTATAAACACATTGTGATACGTTACAGTCAAACGCTAACTGGGAGAAAATATTTTTCCGTAAACAAACGTAATTGAGAATGCATTTTAGCTCTGTGGGAATGTAATTTTGAGAAGACAGGGCTGGCTGACCAGACACTTTAGTCAGCAATCACTCAAGAAAATCTGGATAGGGACTGTGTCTAACACTAACACGTGGCTTTCTGCAAGTGTCTTGAAGTAACTTGGATTTTAGTGGCCTTTTCACACTCGGCTGAATTTTGCATGATTTTAAAAAAGCCATCCACAAAGTAAATATCTAAAATAATATTGCATGGAAATAGTTATTTTTCTTTCTTTAAGGGTGCATTTATACGTATAATGGACGTCATGGGGAAATGATTGTTGGAAGACCAAGAAGAAGAAGAAGTACTATAGAATAAATAACTAAATACATCTTCACCTCATCACTTCATATTGTGGAAAGACTTGAGGCAGTGGTGGATAATGCCATCTTTAGTGAGTAGCTTCTTGTCCTTGAAGGCCACCGTAGCTTCAGTAAATTCTCCGAACTGTAGGGTTGGAGACAGTATTGTTGTAATTACGCAGAATTCCTCATGGGGAGCGACAGAAGTTACGCACTGTAGCTTTAAAAATGACACTCCAATGAAAATTTCCCTGCAGGAAAATTGTCCCACATTGACCTCTGTTTTGTTTTCTGTCAATGGGAGATAGATTGCCTCTCCCTATTTAGTCTATTATCAAACCTGTGAGGGTGTGTCTGTGAATCGCTCAGTCAGACAGGTTGAGCCACACTCACTCTAATGATGCTCTGCCTCAGTCAACACAATGAAGACAAAGAGCTGATGGAAATCATTTAAAGAGCTAATGAGAGAGTGGTGTTGTTAAGAGTCACGACATTGACAATGAGAGAGAGAGAGAGAGAGGGTGTGTGTGTGAGAGAGAGAGAGGGTGTGTGTGTGTGTGTGTGTGGTAGAGAGAGAGAGAGAGAGAGAGAGAGAGAGAGAGAGAGAGAAAGAGAGAGTGTGTGTGTGAAGAGAGAGCGTGAGAGAGAGAGGGAGAAAGTGTGTGTGCGTGTGAT
>OX442363.1:29268596-29273596 GCA_949357725.1 Hyperoplus immaculatus
ATTAACTGTGCAGTGAAAGGAGTAGCTTTAGCCTACGTGGATTATTTCAAGCTGTAGGCCTGGCCAGTTGTCAGCAGCTACTCCAAACTACATTTGTTAATATACTGTATAAT
This sequence comes from Hyperoplus immaculatus, assembly GCA_949357725.1. NCBI lineage: Eukaryota > Metazoa > Chordata > Actinopteri > Uranoscopiformes > Ammodytidae > Hyperoplus > Hyperoplus immaculatus. The sequence continues at coordinate 29,268,710 of OX442363.1, forward strand.
AAATAACATACCATCTATAATAACGTATATTCTGGAAGTATATTCGCTTGTGACATTATCAGATAAATAGAACAAAACTTAATTCATAGTGCTTTCTATACAATAACAACACTGAAAAGACAGACAGACAGAGACAGACAGCGGACAGACAGACAGGCGGACAGACAGGCAGACAGACAGACAGACAGACAGACAGGCGGACAGACAGGCAGACAGACAGACAGACGGACGGAACGGACAGACAGACAGACAGACAGACAGACAGACAGACAGACAGACATTTAGCAGAGCTTAGTTAAAGTGTAAAATTTAGTATACATAAAAGATCTCCGCTAAAAACAAGCCTGGAAAACTTTGACCTGATATTCACCAAAAAAGTGCTTTATTACTACTGAGCATTGCTTGCCTTTACTCATGTAGCAGTATTATGCTATTAACTGCCATCATGCAATCCTATCAGCCGTATACACAGGGCCTTCTACATTCTCTTTTTATTAGTTACAGATGATGAAAAATGCAGTTCAAGAAAATATATTTGTTATGACAGTTTTTCCACTTGTTCCTGTCCATATAAGTCTTTTAACATTACTTTGTCATAATAACTCTCTCTCTCTCTCTCTCTGTCACTCTCTCCTACTCCCCCCTCTGTCATTCTCTCTCTCCCTCTCTCTCTCTCTTTCTCTCCCTCTCTCTCTCTCCCTCCCTCCCTCCCTCTCTCTCTCTGTCTCTCTCTCTTTCTCTCTCTCTCTCTCTCCCCTCTCTCTTTCTCTCCTCTCTCTCCTCCCTCTCTCTCTCTTTCTCTCTCTCTGACTTCACCTCCCCCCTTTGCAGCTGACATGAAGCCTTGGGATAGCTCACATGCCTTGCTACAGTGGCACACACACACACAGACACACACAGAACACACACACACACACACACACACACACACACACACACACACACACACACACACAGACACTGCCCCCAATTCTATACTTGTGCTTTTAAAAATTGCATGTGTTAATTGCTGCAGCGTTCTTGTGTAGAGGTTTGACAGCAGTATTATGGGACTAACCTTGACTTACCCTGTGTACTTTGCCGGATGCATTTACTAATTCACTAACTAATCAGATAATCTGAAAAATGTGTGTGAATGGTAACGTGGGGAATGGGAACAGGTCTCCCTTGCAAAAGAGTCCCCGGTCTCAATGGGATTTACCTGTATAAATAAAGGTTTAAAAAAAAGATATATAAATATTAACATTCAGCACTTAGCAAGTATTTTCTGCTGGTAATCTGATTTTATTAAACTATTTAGGGCAGTCATTTGAAAACTACCCAAACCTTTCTTAGAAACAAACCTCTCTTAGAAATATAGGTGTGTTTTTCAAGATGACTTGAACTGATGAGGGGACAGTGTTACATAATGTTAGACCACTACACATTGAATCATCTGTAGGATATCTGCAGAAATGGTTTGGAGAACAGATACTAAATTGGTACCAGTTCCCGACTGCTCAGTACTCAAAGCGATATGCTCCTTGACAAATGATGCTGCTATTAATATTTATGCAACGTAACAGCATGTTCAAATTCTTAACTGTCCGCAATAATGACAAAGCTGCCGAATTTGAGCTGCAATTACGTTTGCCGTTGTGTAACTGTGTTAACATTCGTGGCTGACGGGGACACATGTATTGTTCATAAGTGTGGGCTAACCTTCCTGTTAATGAAATGAAGTCACACCAGCAGCCTGATGAAACATTATTCCAAATACAACATTATAAATCCAAAGCTTTAGCCAAACGTTTGTTTAGTGTGTAGAGTCGGACGTACAGAAGAAGAGCACCCACACCTCGGCTCTCTATATTTATCATAATCGCTGACTACACCTTTAAACTCACATAGAGTGATCTTCAGCAGTGCTCGCTTTGTATTTATGGACTTGTTTTTTTTCTTTTTTTAAATATGTTTTTTTGGCATTTTTATGCTTTATTGATAGTGTAGAGACAGAGTTGAAATGGGGCAGAGAGGGGAGTGACATGCAGAGAACGACCGCGGGCTAGAATCGAACAGGCCAGGTCCGCTGCTGGCCGAGGCCATGGAGGGGGACGCCTTACCAACTGAGCTAAAGGCGCCCCCTTATTTATTGACTTGTTAAAACACATTGTGATGATGTCTGAGTTCGACCCACGTTAGCTTGACGGATTATTTGTGGCTTTGACCTTTAAATGACTTCATATATGTCAGCCCCTTTGCAAAGAGGAATGTACATACATACGTTATACACGTTGTGCACTTGTTCTAGGCTACAGTACATGAGGGAGTAAATAGTGGATGGTGTTTGCCACATAAACAGCACAAGAATTTGATTAAAACTACAGTGCGGGAACTTCTGTTGCCCCCTTGAGGAATTCTGAGTGATTACAACAACACTGTCAGTGCATCTACATGATGGTAAAGCCTTCAGTGATGGCACATGGATTTTATACTACCTTCTGCTGTATACGTCCAGGTTTTTCTTTTAGCAGTAGAATCAACAACTGAAACATTTCTTGGGCTCTTCTTGGGATTTTTCTGAGCTCCTGCGCAGTGTCGGGGGGGGGGGAGGACACCAGTTTGTAAACGCTGCCATACTGAGAAATACAGAGAGAGTTTTGGTGGAGCTGATAGGCTTAGTCAACTTTGTCAACTCATTTGGCGATGGCTTGAATGTAAACAACATTCATTTATATGCAAAAAGCTACGTACTATAGCTTTAAATATAACACTTGACGCCTCAACCCTCTGGCAGTACACACAGGTTTACTATGGTCTGACCTGCTTTGACATTTGCTGTGGCATATTGGTTAAGGTCTAAGGCTCCTTCACACCTTTTTTTTATATACTCTCAAACTCACCTGTCCCTTATCCTTAACTGTCAATCAACTAGGCTGGGTTCGAAAAGCCCTACTAACGTCCTACTCATACTAAAAGCCCTACTAACGTCCTACTCATACTAAAAGCCCTACTAACGTCCTACTCATACTAAAAGCCCTACTAACGTCCTACTCATACTAAAAGCCCTACTAACATCCTACTCATACTAAAAGCTCTACTAACGTCCTACTCATACTAAAAGCCCTTCTAACATCCTACTCTCATACTAAAACCTCTACTAACGTCCTACTCATACTAAAAGCCCTACTAACGCCCTACTCATACTAAAAGCCCTTCTAACATCCTACTCTCATACTAAAACCTCTACTAACGTCCTACTCATACTAAAAGCCCTACTGACGTCCTACTCATACTAAAAGCCCTACTAACGTCCTACTAACATCCTACTCTCATACTAAAAGCTCTACTAACGTCCTACTCATACTAAAAGCCCTACTAACGTCCTACTCATACTAAAAGCCCTACTAACGTCCCACTCATACTAATTTTGACACCAATTTGAGTATGTTGTGGTTGTGTATGCGAGGTTTGTGTAGGCGAGAAATGCCCGGATGAGTACTTACTTCCGGGAAGATTTTGTGTATGGATCGATAGGTCACTTTTCCTACTCAACCGCCCCACAATGCATTGCGTCTTTTCAAATTTTTTTAAAATTCTTTATTGCTTCTGTATACTTCAGTGTAAACGGTCCGACAAACCTCGCATACACAATCGATGGGTAAGTAGACAGTATGTAGTATACACTGTACATGTAGGGGGGAGGACGTTAGTAGGGCTTTTACAACACAGCCCTAGTATTCAAAACCTCAGACGTTCTCATGGGCGTTTAGTGTGTATCAGAGTGTTTCTGTAGGCAGTAGAATCTTACAAAGACTTCTAAATGTCATGCATTCTTCACTGTTACTTATTCATACCCCAGGGTGGGAAGAGACAAGACAAAACACAGCCAAACACACAGGTTCAAACCAGCGCTCTGTTTGAACTGACAGGACAGTGTCAGTTTCATTCATAAAACATGAAAAAACTGAAAGGTCGCCTATTATGCAAATTACACGTTGTCATGTTTTTTCAACATTAAAGGTGGAGTCAGTGATTCTGTAGAACGCTTGTTTTAAAATGAACTTTTTGTCAAAATCAGGGAATATTTCCACACAGTCCAGTCTTGATACAAACCTAGCCTCTGTAAACGGGCATGTTGCTAGCTATGTTGGCCTCCCTTTGTTAACATGCCCAATTACAGAGCCTATGGCTGAGTATAAACACAAGATGTGTATTAGCTCACACACAGTACAGACAGGTAGCAGATCATGAGGAGATATTCACTGATTTTGTCAAAAAGTGATTTTGACAACAAGCGTTCTCCAGAATCACTGACTCCATCTTTGATAAGGGTCTCTGATGTGACTCCCAAAGTATGAGAAAAAACAGCCAACTCTTTTTCTCCACCTGCAGCTTTCTGAAAACCCCAGTCAGATTTCCCTCCCCTTATGACGTCATAAGGCCATGCCCCCAGTTACCAACCAGACTTATCACTAGCTTCACGTCATAAGCCACATCCCCATAGAATACATTTAGGCAAGATTCAAATTCAGCTTAAAGAAACAGAACCCAAGACCTGCAGAAAAAGTGTTTTGAAAACTTCACTAACATTAATTTTGCTTTTGCTTTCTTACTACCTCCATCTATGATACGCAACAGCCCCAGATTCCGGAATAATCGTCAGTCAGCTCCTAGAACCAGAACCCAAACCTTTTTCAGAAAACTGTTCTGAAGCTGCCCTTACATTAATGTTTTTTTTCTTCCCTTTCCAGAGCAGTGCCATGCTGCGCGGAGGCAGTGTCTGATCGGTGTGTGATCCAGTGTGAGATCCAGTGATCCAGTGATTAGGGGATGTCTTCAGACGTGTTCTCCAGAGATGAGGGGGTGGAGAGGGGGGCCCATACCTCTGGACATAGACAATGTCCA
>OX442363.1:29276096-29383596 GCA_949357725.1 Hyperoplus immaculatus
TCATGTCCAGCTGGTGCGATGTGCAGAACAGGTGATGTAATCCTCAACGGCCCGCTTGGTTAATAAGAGTGAGGAAGTCTTTTTCTTTGGTTTGAAGTGGTAATGATGAAAGAATGTAAGTTAGAATACATCATTGTGTGTGTGTGTGTGTGTGTGTGTGTGTGTGTGTGAGTGAGTGAGTGAGTGAGAGAGTGAGTGACTGACTGACTGACTGAGTGTGTGTGTGAACGAGTGAACGAGTGAGCAAGTGAGTGTGTGTGTGTGTGTGTGTGTGTGTGAGTGAGTGTGTGTGTGTGTGTTCGTGTGTGTGTTCGAGTGCGTGCGTGCGAGCGAGTGAGTGAGTGTACGAGTGTGTGTGTGTGTGTATTCAATTTGTGCAAGATCAGAATTGTATTACGCGATGCTTTTAAAGCTATTAACTGTGTCAAAACCATTACAAAGTTCAAAGTAGTTTCCGACAGAGCTTAATATGAGGATGATATATTGTGGAAGGCTAAATAGAGGCTCTTGTAAGGACCAGACTTGTGATATTTCTTAGTAGACTTTCCGTCTGCTTTCACTGCACTGCCATTACCTTTTTATTAGTGTTTTTATCAGTAAAACTCAGTCCGTTAATCATTTATTATCAAGGCTACAAAGAGCTTCATGGGCCATAACAAACAAGAGTTAAAGGAATACTTCACCCATACGGAACCAGCGTTCTATCATTATGAAATCGCTTTTATAATATAATGAATGAAGTTTTTCTTCCCTCAGTCTTCCCTTGGCCCAGCAGTCCTGTTAATCCTAACCCTACATTTTACCATGCGTGATGTCACACATGGGAAAATGTAGGGTTAGACAGTGAGACCATAAAACACTCTTTCTGACTTTTCTCAGGCTAGGATAAACCGATTTCTAAAGTGTTTGCACATTTATACTACCAGTGAAGTAGGCCTATAATGGAATAAACTTAAAACTTCAAGAAAGCATACACACTATATTAAAATAGATATTGTAGATGAAAAGAAATCACTACATTAATATTACTTTTTCAAGACATACAGCTGCAGAAGAACATTTGGAAATGTGAGAACATTTTTCTAATGTGAATATCACAAGCACAAATGAAATCCGAAGTACGATTTTGTGAATATGAAAAAGGTGCACAGAGTCACAGAACTGAACTCAGGCAGTTTTCTTAAATTTTAAGGGCCCTTATAGCAAAATATTGAGCCCCTAATACATTACTCTCTTTGGGTTGATGAACTGTAGTGCTGTCTGTCCTCTTTATTTAAATATTTCTGCTTGTGAAAGATTCAGCACCCAGTTACATTAGATTTTCTTTTACATGAAATATACATTTTCATTGCATATGAATAATAAAGATAATAATTTTTTTTAATCGTGAGTTGAGCGCGTTTTATACCATTTTGATCATTTGAATAAGCTAATAAATATATAAATAAATATAAAAGTTGATAGCAATGCTTATGATTGGAGCAGTAGAGTCAAATCAACCTTAACTGTCGACAAAAAGCATTTGTTGACATTTCTTCCTTCATTTTATCATATAATTTAGGCAATTTATCCTCTCTCAATTTCCCCTGTGTTGTGTCACTCAAATGCAGGGGTTAAGCTAGGCAAGGCTATAGGCTAAGTTAAGTAAGAGGTATTTTTTTCTCACAAAGCAGTTGACTTTTGAATCTGACACACATTCACCCATGCATTGTGCCGTATCAGGTACCCAGTGAGAGGCAGCCTGTTTGGGCAGGTCTGAGGCTTAGTGAGAGGGGTGGAGCTCCAGTGAATCTCACCTGCTTCCCTTAAGGGCTAGAAAGTGAGTGTGAGAGCTTGTTGAACGGGAATTACTCTCAAATTAACTTCATTGTCATCAGCTTTTTCATTTATTTTATCTATTCTACTGAAAACAATGGATATGCAGTGGTTAGGAGGACTATTGTCATTTCGGTAAAAAATATGTTTTTACCAGGTAGAGAAATTTGAGTTGAATTCATATACAGAAGGTTTTGCTGACTTGGTTAAAATCCCTGCTGAATCATCATGAGTGCTCCCATCATGGGTGAGTGCTTTAACATGTGTGTACTGTTTTGACTTGTATGGGTACAAAGCAAACTAACTGTGTGTGTATATTGTTATGGCACAATACTATATTAGATATAATAAGCACGTGAATTTTTCTGTCTAGCTGCTGAAGTATAATAATGGATATGCATGCAGTGGTGAAAGTCTCAACATTTGTTAGCTAAAGGTGGAGTCAGTGATTCTGGAGAACGCTTGTTTGTTAAAAATCACTTTTTGTCAAAATCAATGAATATCTCCTTATGATTCTGCTACCTGTCCGTACTGTGTGTGCGCTGAAAGTAAATAAACTGGTATGTAAACAAAGGGGGCCTACCATAGCTGGCAACATGCACCTTTACAGAGCCTAGGATACTGTATGTGTATTAAGTAAAATTAAGTAAACAAGCATTCTCCAGACTTACTGACTACACCTTTAAATGTAAGCTATCAATCTTGAAGACAGATTTGAGCTTTTCAATTTTTTATAGGCTATTTTTGCTCTATTCTTTTCTGCTTTAACATATCTTTATTAGCTTAATGTTGTTTTATGTAGATCCCTTATACACTTGTTGACACAGCTGTCTATTTATTTAGTTATAGATAATCTTTAATAATTATCTTGTTGGATTTTCTTGGGTGACCTGTGAAGTGTGTATAGGCTACGAAAAAGATATATGTCCATATAGCAGTCTTTCCTTTTCTTTATCAGCATGCAATCAAAATCAAATACTGCCTCTTTTCACTGTTCATTGAAAGTTTGTTTTTAGGGCCAGGGCAAGATATGAACTTGATAGGAAGACATATATTATTCTCACCAAGTCATGCATGTGTTAAAGTCTTACTAGCAGCTTTATAAGAGCAGGAAATAAACCAGTATGTAGTAGGCTATTATATACATTTAGTTAACGTTGTAAATGTGTTAGAATTTGTTTTAAAAACAGCAGGTGCAGCAAACAATTCCAGCTGTTTATTGAAACACAAAGCAATTCTTGGCTACCGTCCAGATTTCATACCTTTATCAGTTATCTACAAAACATTGAATAGAGTGTCACCCTGAAGGCAGGGCTCTGCTAGAAGAATACAAGTATCAAAGACCTACTTCACCGGGGGAAATATGAAGGTGTATTGAACTCTGAGATCCCATGTTGTATAAATGTGCAAACATTTTAGAAATCGGTTCATCCTAGCCTGAGAAAAGGCAGAAAGAGTGTTTTATGGTCTCACTGTCTACATTTTACCATGTGTGACATCATATTGGGTTAGGATTAACAGGACAGCTGGGCCAAGGGAAGACTGAGGGGAAAAAAAACCTCATTCATTATATTATAATAGTGATTTTATAATGATAGAACGCTGGTTCTGTATGGCTGAAGTATTCATTTAATAAATGTCTGCTTTGGAAAATAAGGAAACCCCCAAACATTTAACATTCAGATAATTCTGGGGCTGTAACTGCTAAATTTTCACTTTTAAAAGTCAATATTGTTGAATATTAGTTATGTTCTAGAAGCCAGTTGTCTAAGGTGTGTAATACATTCAGTAGGACTTCTAACAGACCTGTATTTTGGAGTAAGTAAATCAGCTGTGTCAACAAAACGTCAATAGCTAGCAAGCTGGTATTCTGTTATTAATTCACACAACATGCAAGGTTAGCCTGCTACCATGCTAGTTGTATTCAACTGCACATACATTGACCATGCATCAGTTAGTTAGTTGATAATGTAAAACCAAAATAATGAATGATAAATCCTAGCTTACATACCCTCATATCTGTTAACAATTTGAACGTATTATTAAGAATCAGCTCCACTCCATCTGAAATAGTTTTGGTTAGGCAATGTTCTGCTTCACCCACTTGATCTGAATGTTTTAATAGTTCTTGTCTCTTTGTCAGCTTGTTGTATATTTGCATTGTGTTTTTTTGTGAATGAATTGTAATTTTACTCTGCATGATTGTAAATGAGGCTCACCCCTCAATTGATATTTCGAGGATAAATAAATTAAACATTTATATGAAAACATCCGAGAGGGCTTTCTACTCGATTGAAAATCTCTGGAAATCAATCATAATCATAATGCTTTCTTGGTCATTTAAAAGTGTTAATTTGCAAAAGCTTGTTCCTAATACCGCCTCTAATCCACATTGCAGTGATTTATTTGAAGAGCTAATGCAGCTACTTACATGGTAGCACTCTGGCACACTGACTGTACAGTGCTGTAGCTACAGTGACCAAAACGGTTTGTTAAAAATAAATATTCTGGCAAACTCTCAAACTTCCTCCTCTTGATTTACAAACTCCTTGAAAACTTAAATCTGCTTCTCATTTTTTTTGACATAGTGGTCAATATTGCTTTTATCTATATACACAATTCAGAGGGCTGTGTTGTTGTAGAAAACCAACCAAGCATTTGATGATACCGGATAAATTATAATAATATATTTTTGGTCATCACTGGGGGGAGGGGTGGGGGGGGGGGGTTCCTAGGATTTAAATTAGACCACAAGTGAACTGTAGCCACTGTAGCCCTTCTGTTAAACATGTTAAACAGAAAATAGACGGTAATATCTGCATTTCAAAGCAGCAGAGGGCCTGAAGGGTTGATCTGCAAAGGACCGCTAGCATTTACCTGCTGTAGTTAGCTGAGAAACTGGTGGATATATGAAGCTTACCTGGACATTTTGTTGAAGAAAAAACTATTGGATTATGAATTTCATACTATCTCTTATCTCTTAGACGTTGTTGGGTTTTTACTAGGAGTTTGAACAATTTTTGCGCATAGATAGATAGATAGATAGATAGATAGATAGATAGATAGATAGATAGATAGACAGACAGACAGACAGACAGACAGACAGACAGACAGATAGATTGATTTTTGGAGATAGTGGGTTGAAAGACTAGGCCGTTTGAAAAGCTTAGGCTGAGACATTTATCGTATCGGGGGGATGGTTTTAGAGGAAATGGAGAGTGAGGAGTCGGACTGGATTACATGTGAGACTCTACATACTGTGGCTGATCTAAATGACTTCATTGAGCTTTACAATGGTGAGTGTGTGAGTGAGTGAGTGAGTGAGTGAGTGAGTGAGTGAGTGAGTGGAGTGAGTGAGTGAGTGAGTGAGTGTGTGTGAAAATGTGTTAAATGTTTGTACTGTATTGTAGATTTTATTTGACATAGAAATAACAATATAATTGGTTGAACCAGATGCATTGTTTGCTGTATTAGCCTAAATGCTAGTTTAAATGCTAGTTTTCAACAGCTGTCCACAGGAGGCTTTTTAAAAACAACAAAACAGCTAAACAAAGACAGAAACAAGATCAAAAACAAATGAGTACAGCAAATGCAGCATGACCAGGCAGTAAACCAGTTGTAAATTGTTCGTGTGAGCACTGTTGATTTCATTTGAGCCATTGTTTAAGTTCTCTGTTTTGAAGGGAAGTTGAATTAAGGACATGTGGAGATCCCCGTGTGAATGTGTATGACTGCTGTATGTTTGAGGTGGTGGTCTGAGGGGCCGTAGGCGCTGAATGGCAGCCACGCTCCCGTCAGTATGACTGTGTGTGAATGAATGGAACCTGGAACCCTGTAAAGCGCTTTGAGTGCCTAGAAAAGCGCCAAATAAATCCAATCCATTATTATTATATTATTGAAATCTATTTTAACCCTTTGATGAACAACATGGGTCAACATGATGCATATTCATTTCCTGTTATGCATGGCCATAGTTTACTTAAAGGTGGAGTCAGTGATTCTGGAGAACGCTTGTTGTCAAAATCACTTTTTGTCAAAATCAGTGAATATCTCCTCATGATCTGCTACCTGTCTTTAGTTTACAGAGCCTAAGCTGCGTATAAACACCAGATTTTTTTCTTCCAGCGCACACACAGTACAGACAGATAGCAGATCATGAGGAGATATTCACTGATTTTGACAACAAGCGTTCTCCAGAATCACTGACTCCACCTTTTAAAAGGACACATATACAGATGTATGTGGGATACGTGGTTTTGTTTATCAGCTGTAGTTTCGTTGCTTGCAGCTCTGTTTCTACAGTATATTATTTTCTTTGGCTTTCGCTGGTATCTCTTGTTCAGACAACACACACACACACGGTTTCCAAATATCTCAGTTTGGGAATATTATGCCCAAAGGTTTCCCAAAGCGATGTGCCAAACCACTGGGTGTGTTAGCTGCAATAATAACCTGCCTGTTCACACCTGGATCATTTCATAATATAATATGTGCACAATAACACTTCGACTGTGTAGGCCTACTGTTCAAAAAACATGATGGGAGAAATTAGGCCTTTGTGATTAGGCTGTATTGATTTTATGATGTTTGTTTTTTTTATTTTAATTAAATGTTTTTATTCACAATTAAACACAACATAACATGAATATACACAGATACAAACATGATTTCTACTATGTTTTTGCAAAGTACCAGTTAGCATCTTTTAAACAGGGAATGTTTCTGGTTAAGGTTGACTGTGTCCCACATACAGTTTATGATTTAACTTTGCCATTGTATTTTGTTTCTTCTTCAACAGTGGAACAAGAGCAGATCCAGAAGAAAACCTTCACCAACTGGGTTAACGCTCAGCTGGCAAAGGTGAGCCGTGACTCCAAACCAAAACGTGACAGTTGTTTGTGATCAAGTTAATTTGTCTTTTTTTTTTTTAAGATAATTTTTTGGGCATTTTCAAGCTTTATTAGAGTTGAGAGAGAGAGAGAGAGAGAGAGAGAGAGAGAGAGAGAGAGAGAGGGGGGGGGGGGATGACCTGCAGTAAAGGTCCACGGTTCGGATTCGAACCCCTTGACCACTGCAACGAAGGCCGGAGCCAATATGGTACACGCTCTATCCACTACGCCACCGGAGCGCCCCAAGTAAATTTGTCTTCACATTTTAAATCGATTGACAGCCTGCTCATCACTGGGAAAGGCCCCTCTGTGGTTTTTAATGTGGGTTTAATGCGGTTTGATAACGCTCGATTATCAAAACAAAGATTTTATTTTGGTTCCCTTTGCTTATTGACGTATTTCCTAGAGAATGTATTACCATCAGCTGATTATCAAATGCCTTGATTCAAGATTCAAAGATTCAAAGATTTTAAAGGTGCAGTGTGTAATATGACATCATCAAGAAAGTTCTAGAAAGTTCTAGAATGCAACGCTCCCTGGGTAACCCCACCCCTTTAGAATAATAACAGAAGCTACAGTGGCCTTCAAGGACAAGAACAATTCTAAATTTTAAACAATGCACCTGATGACATTCCAACTATGACACTTTCAAGATGGCGGCACTAGGCCTTGGTCCAAGATATGCAGAAATATGGACATATATGAGAACCTTTCTAAGGGAAAAATAAATAATTTAAATTTATTTTTTCAGCTATTATGCACTAAATTAAATGTACTTATGGATATTATAATTACTTTCTACAAAATCTGCTAGGAAATAAAACCCAAAATTCTACACACTGCAGTGGTTATTGTCATATGCACAATAAGAAACAGGTTCTCAGTCCTACAGTGGAAATTCTTCCTTTGTTTTCCACTGACTGAATGCCACGAAAGAAACATGAAAATATGCAATTTACAAGTAAAATAGAAAAAAAAAGCAGCAACAACACAGAATATACAATTTTACAAGGTCAATAGAAGAGCAGCTACGAGATAAAACATCAAATTTAAGTTAAAATGAAATAAAACGGAATGGTGCAAATCCAAGAAAGTGTGCCGTTGTGCATAACCAAAAAAAAAAATGGAAAAAAAAAAAAATAGGCTTATACGTCCCACAACACAGTTAATGGCGACCTCAGAATGGATCCTAAAAAATGATAATTTACTGGTTGAATAAAACGTTCACAGTGATTGAATCAGTCTCCCAGTACATACTCTTTACCTAACCATTACCTAATGCTTCATTAATGCAGTATTTTCCTGTCCGTTTACCAGTAACTTATCAAAAGTGCTTGAATCCCAATCTCAGTACCTACCAGTTCCTACCCATTAACTAACCATTCGTTCCTCAGTAACTACTCACTTTTAGTGACCCTAACTGTAAAGTGTTACCAAGTTCATATTTTATATCAAATGGTCAAATAATTTCAATCTATCTATCTATCTATCTATCTATCTATCTATCTATCTATCTATCTATCTATCTATCTATCTATCTATCTATCTATCTATCTATCTATCTATCTATCTATCTATCTATCTATCTATCTATCTATCTATCTATCTATCTATCTATCTATCTATCTATCAATCAGTTGCTTTCATAATGTCAGATGCACCAATGTAACCTTTTTATAACAAGTGAATATGTGTGCACATGTATAAGTGGTGACGCGTCATCTCATGCCCACACATGTCTCTTCACACTTGCATTTAGGTATTAACGCTGCTTCAACTTTAGCTTTTGGAAAATGACTGTGTATAAATTACGACCACATTATGACTGGATAGATATGAGACAGCCTACAGCTGCATACATCTGTTTGCTATAACATTATTAAAATGATTCAACTGTCTAATTTGCTTATATAAAGTGCCTTAAGGCTTAAAGACCTACTTCACCAGTGTAAATATGAAGGTGTATTGAACTCTGAGATCCTATGTAGTATAAATGTGCAAATATTTTAGAAATCGGTTCATCCTAGCCTGAGAAAAGGCAGAAAGAGTGTTTTATGGTCTCACTGTCACTGGGATAATGGAACATAATGTCCAACACTGCTTTTTTATACCGAAGTTGAAAAGGAGAATTCTTGGAAATAATAAACTACTCACATGTGTCAAAAGGTGTTGTTGTAGTGGGTGCTCTAATGTGAGCAAACACCAAAGGATTAACGATGATCTTTAACATTTGGTTTATTGGCACATAGACCCACACACAGTCCTACAGTGCCCCACTCTAGGTAGGGGGAACAGGGGGTGTGTTGAGTAGGGGGAGAGTGCTGTAGCCTTCTGTTGCTGTCTGTCTGTGTGTGTGTGTGTGTGTGTGTGTGTGTGTGTGTGTGTGTGTGTGTGTGTGTGTGTGTGTGTGAACCTTGCTGCTCGTTGCTATATTTACATGAACCTCCACCCAACACACTGTCCTCTACTGTCACATTCACAGCTGACTCATGTTAGGGGCTGCACTTTTTTTTTAGTTTTTTAACCTTTATTTATACAGGTAAACTCATTGAGACACAGGTTTTCATACTCAAGAGAGACATATGTGCATGGGACAATACTACAACAATAAGTTAAAGACAGACAAATATGCCAATAGTACATTTTACTTTTATCGGCACACTAATAACGAAACCTTAATTGTTAGGTCTAACTATCGCCAAGAAAACTTGGAAAAACAAGAGAACAGCTCAACATCCCACAATGGTTGCATTTTGGCATTTCTGCACTAGATAGATAGACAGACAGATAGCTAAACAGACAGATAGACGGATAGCTTAATAGACAGACAGATAGATAGACAGACAGACACACACACAGACAGACAACTGACAGGCGGACAGATAGACAGATGAATTAGGAAATAAAGTCAGCAACTATATCTATATGTCTTCAAGTTGAATCATAATGGTCTGCATTAAAACAGTGTCAGTAGCATCACATCAATAGGAATATGTTCTCTGATATCTCCTGACAGGGTTATGAAGGGTTTTGTTGTAACAGGTTAAGGGTGTGTGTCATTTATGCTCTCTTCTGATTGGTTCAGAAATAGGGCACAGTGAGGTAATGTTACCAACAGGAAAGAAAGAAAGAAAGAAAGAAAGAAAGAAAGAAAGAAAGAAAGAAAGAAAGAAAGAAAGAAAGAAAGAAAGAAAAGAAAATGACAAGTGTGTATTATGTTCATTGTTGGATCTACAAGGTATCTTCTTAAAAACATGCCGAAAATGCATTTTTAAGACCTGTACATAGTATTCCTTGCTTTATAGAATGAAAAAAGGCTGTATTCACATAAGTTAACTATTGAAAATAACAGTAAAGAATAGGGTCAAATAAAGTTAGAACTTAGAAAGGGAGAAAGTTAGAACACCTAAAGTTCAAAACCGCAAAAAAAAAAATTCAGTAATCATTTTATCTGGAGATGATTTTACCAATTACCAAAATGTCAGTTTCTTATAAAATGACAAAAAAAAAAAACAGTTTTTGACTTGAACACCACGAGTTTGGGAGTTGAACCAATTGGTTTGGATCGGCTGTCACTGGGAGGAAATCATCCTTTAGCTCAAGTTACAGAGACCAGCTGTGTGCGTCATCAACTTTATCACTGACTATCGGCATTTTTTTTGGCCTCTTAGAACTGCTTGTTCTTTTTTATCTACTTTATTAAAACACAGAGATCTTAATCTAGGAAAGTTATCTTTTTTTCTGATGAAAAACAACATGGCCTTCGTTGCAGTGGTCGCGGGTTCAAATCTGACCCGTGGACCTTTACTGCAGGTCATCCCCCCCCCCCCCCCCCCTCTCTCTCTCTCTCTGTCTCCCCATTTCAACTCTGTACTATTGAATAAAGCTTGAAAATGCCCCCCAAAAAATAAGTGTGTGTGTGTGCGTGCGCGTGCGTGCGTGCGTGCGTGCGTGTGTGTGTGTGTGTGTGTGTGTGTGTGTTGTTGCAGCGGAGGCCTCCATGCATGGTGGTGGATCTATTCAATGATTTCCGTGATGGAGCCAGACTGTTGGATCTGCTGGAGGTGATGAGCGGACAGCGCTTTGTAAGTTTCACACACACACACACACACACACACACACACACAACACACACACACACACACACACACACACACACACACACACACACACACACACACACACACACAGACACAGACACACACACACACAGCTAGAGTTAAAGGTGGAGTCAGTGATTCTGGAGAACGATTGTTATTTAAATCACTTTTTGTCAAAATCAGTGAATATCTCCTCATGATCCACTACCTGTCCGTACTGAGTGTGTTTGCTGAAAAGAAAATCTATTGTTAATACACAGCCTAGGCTCTAAAAAGTGGGTCCTCTTTGTTTACATGCCAGTTTACAGAGCCTAGGCTGTGTATTAACACCAGGGTTTTTTCAGTGCACACACAGTAACGACAGGTAAGTGGATCATGAGGAGATATTCACTGATTTTGACTAAAAGTGATTTTTGACAACAAGCGTTCTCCAGAATCACTGACTCCACCTTTACCACATTGTACACACATTTGTAAATGATCTAACTAACTGACTCTCTGGTTGTTCTTTTCAGAGTCGGGAGAGAGGCAGAGGAATGTTCCAGCACAGGAGCAACATAGAGAAAGCCCTCTCCTTCCTCAAGACTAAATCGGTAAATGACAAACTCAAACGGACCCTCTAACTGTCAGTCAATGTGATCAACAACCATGTAGTGAGAGCTACAGTTTTAACTCTGGCCTTAGCCAACATCGAGATTTTTAGTTTTAAAATAAAAATGTTATCCTAATGTTCACATAATTAGTTAGATATTGCCAAATTTGCATAATATACAAATATTTCTGAAAATGTTTTAATACAAAAGTTAATTCTTTTATGTAAATAATCAGCTGGGAAAGTTTCATGATTGTATCTATAAGTTTCAAATGTCAGTCACCCTAACTCTCGTGTCTCGCCTTAAAGGAATACTTCACCCATACGGAACCAGCGTTCTATCATTATGAAATCACTATTATAATATAATGAATGAGGTTTTTCTTCCCTTAGTCTTCCCTTGGCCCGGCTGTCCTGTTAATCCTAACCCTTACTGTGATGTCACAAGAAGGAAACTGTAGGGTTAGACAGTGAGACCATAAAACACTCTTTCTGCCTTTTCTCAGGCTAAGATGATCCGATTTCAATTTTCTTTGCACATTTATACTAAATAGGATCTCCGAGTTCAATACACCTTCATATTCCAACCGGTGAAGTAGGCCTTTAATGCCATATCTGCTACAGTGTGTGGCTGCTATCATGTACATGGAGTGATGAGATTATTCACTTTCTACATGGATTTCTTTCCCCCGGTGTAATGTAACAATGTGGGACTTTGTGCAAGTTTGAAAAATGTTAGTTTTAAAATTAAAATGTTTTGCAAACGTACGCATCATCAGTTATATATTGACAAACTGCAAATTTATTCAAACATGTCTGGAATTTTTTTTTTTTTTAATGTTTCTGTTTTCTCTGCACAGATCAAACTAGTCAACATAAACATTCCTGACATCACGGATGGCAGACCGTCCATCATCCTGGGCCTCATATGGACCATCATCCTACAGTATCACGTGAGTTCAATAGGTTTTCTTCTTACAAGGGTGGCGGGTATTATTTTGAAGAAAACTGAAGCTGAAAAATGATTGCTCACAGGGGCTTTCAGTTGTTGTGGATTCTAGCGCTCCCTTTGGACCAAAGTGGAAGTGTTTTTACAACACCAGCGCCCGCTTGCGTATGCCGGCCGCGCGTGCATTTGTGCGAATTCATAAATAAAATGTTAAGTTTGGAAAGTCTGAGAGAAAAAAAACAACATTTTTGACATGAAAGTCAGAAAAATGTCTTCAGTAAACTTTAATATCTCTCAGAGATTACAGTCAAGAATGTACTAGAACATTTAACAAAATGTGTCTCACTTTTGCCTGTTAATTTGTATTTTTTAAATAAAAAAATGTATTGCAAAAAAAGAATGTACTACAACACTTTTCTTTATTTTTTCCATAGTGGCCCTTCTATGCCCTCGTAGTTTCCAAATATAAATGGCTAAAAGTATTACATATTACCTTGTATATTGCTGTGTTTCCTAGATCGAGGAGTTGGCGAGCTCTCTCTCGTTCAGCTCCCGTCAGTCGTCCATGGAGTCTCTGGCCAGTTTGGACTCTCGCTCCACTCTGTCAAACCGATCGAATAGCAGCAGCCCCGTCCCGCCCAGAGCTTCACCCCTACACCAGCGCTTCAGAGTGTCAGCTAAGAAGGCCCTGCTGCTGTGGGTCAGAGACCAGTGCCACAAGTAAGTAATAATAATACAAGGCGACATTCATGACTCTCAAGGTGGCCGTACATTCAAAAACATATACAGTATAAAAGCAAAACAGGTACACAAGAGACAATATAATTATAAACAGTTTAAAATAAAGTGGACAATGTGGTGATGAGGAAGGGATGATCAGGAGGGGTATGCAGATTTGAAAAGGTGGGTTTTGAGTTCAGATTTGAACAGGGATATGGAGTCAGTGTTGCGTTGGGGAGGGGTCAAAAGAGTGGTTTTAAAGGTTTAGTGCGTGACTTTTTTCATTTAAGTGAATTAGGTTAAAGAAAGTAAGGGTCTCTGCTAAGAAGGCCCTGCTGCTGTGGGTCAGAGACCAGTGCCACAAGTAAGTCCCCTGTCAAAAGAGTGGTTTTAAAGCTAGTGTGTAACTTTTTTCATTTAAGTTAAGTAAATGACTTGACACAAAGTTGATTAAGCCGATCAGCTCCACAAAACTCACTCTGAATTCCTCATGGGGGGCGACAGAAGTTACGCATTAAAGCTTTAAAAACCCTACTCCATGCATTGTTTTGGGTTTATGAAGGGTTACAGGGCTTTATTGGCTTGTGAAAACCTTAATAGAATCGGTAATTAATGCAAAAGTAAATGATGAGATAGGCCTCTTACTCATTCCGGAACTGGGCTACAGACCAAAGGTTCATACTATGCTTCCTGCCAAAATCTGGGAAATGCATTCCTAAGAACAGTGGCTTGAATTGCATTTTTTTTGGTACAAGTTTTATTCATGTATATATTCATAAATGTTTGATTTATCATCAAACTTCTGTAGTTACTTGTTTGTTTGTGTGTAAGAAGGCCTATGGTATAGAGTTGAAAATAATGTTTTCAGTGGCTATAGAGCTGTATAAGAGGAGTACAACATACAGATATTTTTTGTTCTTGCCCTTCAAATCAAATCAAATCAGTTTTATTTGTATAGCCCAATATCACAAATAGACATTTGCCTCAGTGGGCTTTACATTCCATACAGTACGATACCCTGCCCTTACACCCTTAGCTCGGCTGAGAAAAAACTCCCAGTAAAAAACCCTTTATCAACAAAGTAAGGGATCCCTATAGGACGGACATGCTGCAATAGATGTCATAAGTAGAGAAAAATCTTAATTTTTAAGCCCTTCATGTATGCATTTCAACAAACCTGTATTAGATTATTATTAAATGTATTTCTTCCCCATCTATCTATCTATCTATCTATCTATCTATCTATCTATCTATCTATCTATCTATCTATCTATCTATCTATCTATCTATCTATCTATCTATCTATCTATCTATCTATCTATCTATCTATCTATCTATCTATCTATCTATCTATCTATCTATCTATCTATCTTTCTATCTTTCTATCTATCTATCCTAATCTAAAATCATTTCCCTCCCATTCAGAGCGGGCTGTACACTGAATGTAAAGGACTTTAAGGCCAGCTGGCGTAGTGGTGTGGTATTCCTGGCTATCCTGTACGCGCTGCGGCCCGACCTGGTGGACCTGTCCCGGGCTAGAACCAGAAGCAACCGGCAAAACCTGGAGGAGGCCTTCCGCATCGCAGAGAGAGAGCTGAGGATACCAAGACTGCTGGACCCAGATGGTGAGGAAGTGTGTGTGTGTGTGTGTGTGTGTGTCTGTCTGTGTGATGATGTATGTGAGTGAGTGAGTCCGTCTGTCTGTCTGTCTGTGTGATGATGTGTGTGTGTGTGTGTCTGTCTGTCTGTCTGTCTGTCCGTCTGTCTGTCCGTCCGTCTGTCATGGGTTTACACACTTCAATTTTTTTATTATAATTTATTCGTCATGATCCAAATTTTTTATCAAGAAAGCTTTCTTTTGGGACTTTTTGCCTCTCACCTCAGCGAATCCATTTTGTCCACACACAATCCAAACACTCTTTCATCAGATGTTTCTCTCTGACATTCTCAATGTAGGAGTCATTGATGTGGTGTTAAGGGATTATTTGGGAAGGTTGCAGTAATTGTAGTGGAGCCATTTGTGTGTGTGTGTGTGTGTGTGTGTGTGTGTGTGTGTGTGTGTGTGTGTGCGCCTGCAAGCGTTACTGTCTGTGTTTCTGTGTGTTTCTGTGTGTGTGTCTGTCTGCCTGTCCGTCTGTGTGTCTGCATGTGTGTGTCTGTCTGTCTGTCTGTGTGTGTGTGTGTGTCTGTGCTTTACTCTGTGTGTGTGTGTGTGTGTGTGTGTCTGTCCGTCTGTGTGTGTGTGTGTGTGTGTGTGTGTGTGTCTATCTCAGCACTGTAGCCATACCCAGTGAGCCTTAGGGGCAAGTGGCTATGACGACACAACAGTCTGCTGATTCGTTTGTTGCTTGTTTTCCTCACTCTTAATATAAAACCTCCTCTTAGCTCTAGTCTGCTCTGCCTGTTACGTTGAACTACAGACTTTCTTTTATCACCCTTTGACTAAAAGAGTTACACCTCCATTCCTGAGATTCCTGTTTTTAAACTCCACCTGTTTTAATGAGCGTTTTAACTTGTGTGGCAGTGTGTGTGTGTGTTAGTCTCAAAGGGTTATGCAGTAGGTAGTGTGTGTGTGTGTTAGTCTAAAAGCGTATGCAGTCGGCAGTAGGCAGTGTGTGTGAGTCTCAGAGCATTATGCAGTAGACAGTGTGTGAGTGTGTGTGAGAGTGTGTGAGAACGTTTTGATCATGGAGGATTGTGATCTTGCTGCAGATGTGGACGTGCGAGACCCCGATGAGAAGTCGATTATGACCTACGTCAGTCAGTTCCTGCAGTATTCAAGAGACATGCCCGCCACCGAGGAAGAAATGCAGGTCTGTGTTACTTTAGTTGTTTTATACACATATATTAAAGGCGCACTGTGTAACTTTTGGCTTTATTTTGCAATTACATTTTTCTAAGGTTACTTTAGTTGTTATATATATGGAAATTAAAGGTGCATTGTGTAACTTTTGGCTTTATTTAAATTTTTCTAAGGTCACTTTAGTTGTTATATATATTGACTTTAAAGGTACAATGTGTAACTTTTGGCTTTATTTTGCAATGCAATTTTCCTAAGGTTACTTTAGTTGTTATATATACTGACTTTAAAGGTGCACTGTGTAACTTTTGGGTGTATCAGATCAATGCAATTTTTTTAAGGTATGTATAACGATTTTATCTTTTACATCACGTAAAACGTGCACAATGTTTTTCTAATGTCACTGTACTTATAGCTTTTATAGATTTAAAATCCACTATTGGAGCAGGGTAGCAAACTAAACAAAAAACTAAGCAGTCACTCAATCAAAGTTAAACAAACATACTTTATTAGACTAAGTTTTAAACACAATTATTCTAGCTAAAACAAAGAATATTTCAGCCACTAAATTGCAATAAACTTTCGAATAACTCTTTACATTTAGGCTTCTGCTCAAGGTAACTGCAGCTGTTGTGCTCAGCTAGCAATGGTGTGGTGGTGTGTGGGTCATTTAAGTCCACACATCAAGTTCAAAATCAGGCAAAATTTGGTATATAGTATGTTTTCCATATGCCTGGCGTACATGAAAAAGCATGTCCAGACTATACTTGGAAACATGGTCACTGATGTAATGTTGAAGCAACAGTTTATTTTTTTGCAAACGACATAAGTGAAAAACTTTTATGATTCAACAACATTTTAGCAATGTCAACTTGTGCTGCAAACACACTAGTAAACACTGAAGTCTGTTTTCGTTTGAAGGAAAGGCAAGTATATTTCTATAGCACAATTCAAACTACAGGGCCATTCAAAGTGCTTTACAAGGGGCATAAAATACATCAAGATTAGACATTAGAAATTGCATTTAAGAGATAGAAAAACAAAGAAAATACATCAAGATTGAAGTCTAACGATAAATCACTGAGGCTTGAATGTTTTTGGAAGTTGCAGTGAGATGAGTTGCAGCTTGTAGAGCGTAGTTGGTATTTTACCTTTTCGATCCGAATGCATTAAATCATGTAATTATGATCATGACTAATATGTTGCTACACTGTAGAAATGAAAAAGTTAGGACAGCTTTAATGTTCAAGGCAACTGTCTGCAATGGATGTTTGAGTTTTGAGGCACAAGCTACACTTCTAAAGATTATATTTTTGGCATTTTCAAGCTTTATTAGACAGTACAGGGTTGAAACGGGGAGACAGAGAGAGAGGGGGGATGACCTGCAGTAAAGGTCCACGGGTCGGATGTGAACCCGCGACCACTGCAACGAAGGCCGGAGCCAATATGGTACACGCTCTATCCACTACACCACCGGAGCGCCCCACAAGCTGCATTTCTAACTACCTGCAATTGAGCTGACTAACTATCTTTTGTTAAGATAACTATTATTCGTATGAAATGTTGACAGTTTTAACACTGTTTGTGAATCAACATTTTGACACGACTTGGTTTTGTTTGATATTTAAATTTTACATTAAAATTTGGAGTTTCCCTTACTTTTTTCAACTTTTACAGTGTACTGTACATTGACTTTCACTTATCTCCACAATAACTTTTAAGGTTTTGGGATTTCTCTACTTTCTTTTCCTCCTTTCATTAATACTGTATTCCTCCTCTTTTCCTCTCTCCTCTCTTCTCTTTCATCCCTTCTTCCGAGCAGAACCAACAATACCTGAATCTTCCTAAAAGTCGTTCTCCTGTCAACCTGCCTCTCCACTGCACTCCTGCTATTTCTGCTTCACCTCTGCGACAGGTACAACTCACCTGTTTCAATCTACACCTTTCGTTTGCCTACTAACCTTACAATTACTGTGGCTCAGGTGGTAGAGCGGGTCGGCCAATGATCAAAGGGTTGGTGGTTCGATTCCCGTCCTGCCACTAGTGTCATGGTTGTTGTGTCCTTGGGCAAGACACTTCACCCTAACTTGCCTCGTGTGAATGCCGATAGTTAGCCGGCTATCGGTGTATGAATGTGTGTGTGAATGGTAACTTTTAAATGGGAACAGGCCTCCCTTGAAAAAGAGTCTCAATGGGATTTACCTGTATAAATAAAGGTTAAAAAAATACAGTACATTACCAATGTATTACCAATGCAATAGCTAGTCTAGTCAAGTTTATTTTTATAGTCCAAAAATCACTTTACTTGCCCCATTTGGCTTTACAAACCCATTTAAGTTGTTGAAGTGGGCAACTATAAGGGGCAGTATAAGTACACTTTCAAAACACACTGTCTGAGTCTACTGCTGTATCTGTGTCAGTGCCACACCCCCCTCTCTTCCTCTCTCTCCCTCCCTCTTCCTCTCTCTCCCTCCCTCTCTCTCTCTTTCTCTCTCTCCCTCTCCCTCCCCCTCTTCCTCTCTCTCTCTCTCTCTCTCTCTCTCTCTCCCTCTCCCTCTTCCCCTCCCTCTCCCTCTCCCTCTTCCTCTCTCTCTCTCTCTCTCTCTCTCTCTCTCTCTCTCTCTCTCTCTCTTCTCTCTCTCTCTCTCTCTCTCTCTCTCTCTCTCTCTCTCTCTCTCTCTCTCTCTCTCTCCCTTCCCCCCCTCTCTCTCTGTACTCCTATGTTTTGACAGAGCGTGTGTTTTCATTCGCCCATAACATGTTAGAAACCCCTCTGGCCTACTGGTTCATAATGTCAGTCTCCTTACCGCCGTGTCACACAACGTAAATCATCCACAATCAAGCCTTTATATTGTAGCACAGACAAATACCAGAAGATTTAATTGGTTATGGTTATATTTCTTCAAGAAGACATGCCAGGACTAAACAGTTTTTTATTGCTACTTTGCTGCAGCTACTCAAAGTTAAAGGTGCAGTGTGTAACTTTGGGTGTGTCAGAGAAGTGAAACATTTTCTAAGGTATATTCTCATAACTGAATAAAAAACTTTTTCTCACAGGAAAATGTGATCCCTGGAACACTGTTTGAAGTTAGAAAGCTTCCTGAAAAGTTACTGTTTCACTGTTGTTGTTGTTTACAGCAGCAGGGCCCACAGTTTGGTTTACAAACAAATTCCATTCATATATTTATTTTGGTTCCAGGTTTCTCTAAATAATATATAATGTTATTATTATAATTATTCAATAAGAATTACATGTAGAGAAAATATTTTGTGTAAACTAACTGCAGGCTCTGTGAATGTAAACAAATCCCCCTCCTCTGAAACTGCATAGTGCACCTTTAAAATAGTTTTTTTTAAAGTCTGCCGCTAAAATTAAATAACATGGTGGCTAAATGCAGGACTGATCTTGCAGAATTGAACTAGTTTGCCCTGTTTTCTGGGCAGGGATCCAAACCCGCAGTGAAGGGCGTGTCCCTCCGTCTTCCATTAGATGAATAAAGCGCTCTAAGCAACTAGCTGACAGTACAACAGTTGTTGGTTTGATTAACCCACTTCTCATTGGATTAATATGCACGTTTATAGTTGATCTGCATTTTCTTCTAATCACGTATTATGGACAAGAATAAATCATTTAATGAACAAAAACACAATAGATTCCTGTCATTTAAGCATATTCCTAGTTAGCTAATCAAACACATGCCCTAGTTCATGTCTTTGAGTGTATTTGAGTGGACAAAACATCTGACAGCTCGGGTTTATGACAACATATATCTATCAGGGTATTCTGATGCGGCTGCAGTAGACATTTTACTTTTAAAATCTATTTTATTATGTTGTAACATCAACCCAAAGAGGAGCTTATTTTAGAATTGGGAAATAATCGTGCGATAATGTCTGGAAAACTGCAAAACAGGGAGCTTGATTTAAATTTGAGAACCACAGCTGAAAATGTATCTGAAAGGATTTCAACGTTATCTTGAAATGTATTCATGTACTTGTAGCACGTATAAGTTATGCAGCCGGTAATTCACATAAAAAACAGTACAGTGTATCTAACAATATGGCCTAAAACATCCTCAATTTTAGCACTATATGAGGCATAAAAGTGGGTTCTTATGAGTTAAAACAGGACAACAAAACTGTGTAGTCAAAACAGCCTGTCTGGGCTTGGCACACTGCCTGCGCTGACTGGCTTGGAGCTAAAGACTTTTGGCAGAGAATCTGACATTCTGTTTGTGTATGAAAGTGTCTCATGAGTCATGGGTTGCTTGTTGGTGCCTTCCTTGTGGGAAAGCGTTTCTGCTGAGCTCAGTTCATTGCCTTTGTTGTTGTGCAAAAAACATACCCGGATGTCCCACTACATTTGGTTGTGTTTTGCAGTGTAAAACCAGTAAGTTTTATGGCTATTCTACCCACAATCCTTTGCACTGGAAGTAACGTCACATCTACTACATCTAACAATTAAACGGACGTATTGGCAATAGGGTCAAAGACCATGGGTCAATGTTATGATGAAATAGTATGCCACACTGCTGTAGTCTGTTTGTGGTTTAGTAAAAAAAATATTTGGAACAAAAGAATTGTCTTGTCCGAGTTTGCCACCTAATCAATTCCTTCCTTTGAACAAAGAAAACTGCAGTTATTTTTTACAAAGATGTTTATGTGAAAGCATGGTGGTGCAATCTAGTTTGTCTAAAGTTAGTTAGCTGTCATATACCGTATGATAAAATAAGGCCACTATTACTGTAATTGTTACTCACATGTATACATTTTTTTTAAAAAAAGCAATACTTGAATTTAGCCTGGGATACTTCAATCATCTTCATTCAATACTAATTAATGTTCGTTGTTTTTGTGCTCCCCATATCCAGGCGACTCCAGAGCGTAAGGCGGCGGAGGTGACGTGCTGGCTGTCTCAGGCTTATGATGAGCTGCTGGAGGGATGGCACTCCACTGAGGGAGAGGCTTACTCAGAGAGATACCACGTGGGTGCACACATGTTCCTGTGTGTGTGTGTGTGTGTGTGTGTGTGTTTTATATGCTTATGTGTAGTCTGATACCACGTAGGTTTACACATGGTTACTATCAGGATACTTTATGGGGGAAAAGGT
Source organism: Hyperoplus immaculatus (assembly GCA_949357725.1). Classification (NCBI taxonomy): domain Eukaryota; kingdom Metazoa; phylum Chordata; class Actinopteri; order Uranoscopiformes; family Ammodytidae; genus Hyperoplus; species Hyperoplus immaculatus. The sequence goes on from OX442363.1 coordinate 29,297,073, forward strand.
TTTACGCTTAGTGTGTTTAGAGATCACTACATTATTATTATTATTGTTGTGAGAACAAGCCAATTATATCAACAGCCGAACCCTTTTTGTGTGAGGCCTACTCAGAGAGATACCACGTAGGTTAATACATGGTTACTACTCAGAAGGATACCACATAGGTTAACAAATGGTTACTATAGATAGAAGATACTGTATAGGGAAAGGTTGTTTTACATTTAGTTTGGTACCACATACAGCTACTAAGAGTTACTATCAGGTTACGTTAGGTTTACACATGGTTACTACTCAGAGAGATACCACTTAGGTTAAAACATGGAGGAATGAGCTAGTTTGAGGTAAAATACTAAATCTAAATAGTTATGTGTATGTAGGTAGATTTGTATGAACAGTATATAATTTCTTTTGTGTAATTATTGTCATTGATGGACAGTGTTTTTCCTCTTGTTGATAAAATGATAAAATTTGAATCTGTCATTATTTTGACATTTTGACTATTTGAGTAGACCCAATAATAATAATAATAATAATAATAATGATAATAATAATAATAATAATAATAATAATAATAATAATAATAATAATAATAATAATAATAATAATAATAATAATAATAATAATAATATATTTAATTTATATAGTGCTTTTCTCACACTCAAAGTGGTGGGTGATCTAGGGGTAGGCAGAGGAGAAGAGATGAAGTAGACCAGTGCTAGAGTTTTTAAAAAAATGCCATTCTCCCCCCTCAGGTATTCCAGACGTTCCTGGTGTCGTTTAACGAGCAGCGCCGGCCCATCATGCCTCTGCTGACGTCCATGAGACGAAGCCCCAGACTGAGTGAGGAGCAGCGGGCGCTAAGAGAGGCCTGGGACAGCCTCACTGAGAAGGTAACAGATACACTGTGTTCCCTGCTCTCCTGATACATGCAGAGCCATGTTGAAAAAGTATTCCATTGTTTTCTGAACGAGTAGCAGGCCTGTTTGTGGACGTCTATCCATCAAAACTATGACGTAGGTCCTTAGCAACGGTCATTATACCCTTGACAGCGGTCTGTCTTGCTGGAAATAACAGACCTGTAGAATGCCGTGATTGACCAATCAGAACACAGTATTTATAAGTGCCATGTAATAAAGTATGTAAATTATGCAACTATACAGACATTAGTATTTGTTTAGATCACTCTCTACACTCGACAGTATATGAGTACATTTGAAGGAAAACTGTCCACATTTGAACCAACTAATTATCTTTCATTGAGATACCGTAACTTCTCATTCAAATGTTGACAACCTCACTGAGAAGGTGAAGGCTACACTCACATCTAGTGTCTCGTACAAAACCTTAAAGGTCCACTATGTAACATTAACAAAACAATTTACATTATATATTGCATATAGGTGAATGGGTAGCGTTGTAACCTTGAAAATAGTATATATAGATACAATATAGAGAGTATAGTGGCCTGGGACAACCTCACTGAGAAGGTGAAGGATACAGTAGAATATGTTGTCTCATACTAAACTTTAAAGGTCCACTATGTAACATTTACAAAACAATTTATAGTAAAAAAAATGTATATGAAAAATGCACTAAGAGAGGACTGGGACGCACTCACTGAGAAGGTGAAAGAGCCAGTCACATCTATTGTCTTATACAAAACTTTAAAAGTCCACCATATGTAACATTACCGAAAATAAAATATATATAGAGTATGGGTGAATGCGATATAGCTTGAACAATTTGACTTTCCCCAACTTTCTCCGTTGCCTCAAACATGTAGTACATTTCTATTGAATGTATTTGAAAACTGGGCCTAAAAAACGGACCTAATCCATTGTTATAACCACTCAATCACACAGTCTTGTGTGTATCTGTTTTGGCTGGGGCCTGCTTGAGATATCGTGGTGAGACCGTGCATCGCTGAAGCTCACTTACCAACACTGGTCCATAGTCCCCCTTTAAACCTTAAAGAAATCTAAGACTATATGAACTGTAATGGCTACTAGAGTTACTTGTGGACCCCTCTTTACACACTATGTTTGTTTCTGTGTGCAGTTTAATTTGTAAGACATTCAGTTCAAATTGTACTGAAATGTGCCTTTTTCCTCTCTGTTTCTTTTCTTCTTTTCTTCTTCTACTAGCTTCGTCAATATAAGACTTTTAGTTTGCCTAAAAAAAATAAAAAATAAAGTGCCCAGTTTCCTTGAAAAAAAAAAAAAAAAAAAAAAAAAAATCATTTTTACAGTGTGTTAATTTGAAAAATATTGAGTTCACTTGTAATAAAATGTGCCCTTTTTTAAAAATGAATACATTTATTTTCTTTTTCCAGCTCCGTGAGTATAAGATGGAGCTGGACATGAGCCTGCCGTCGCCCCTGGACACGGTGGCTCGCTGGCTGCTGAAGACAGAAGGAGCTCTGTCGGAGGACGAGGGAGAAACACTGAACCACGGCCGGGCTGCAGACCAGGCCAAGGACAAACAGGAGCTGCTCAAGGTGAATAGAATTGAAAATATATATATTTTTTATATTTTTCTTTAATAGTTCAATACAAAGAATGAACTATGTAGGCGTTCAATTGTTCACTTTACACTACTACTAAAATCATAATAAACAAAACAGAATACAGTAAAATACAATTATATAAAACCATTAAATTAGACAACTTCAAGAAGTAAAAAGTAAGAAATTCATACAAATTAGCATAATAGTGAGACCATGGCATACATAAAGATACACTTATCTCCTTAAGATAAGACTTTTATGAACAAAAAATGACGAAACCTTGAGTATATTTAAACAGAAATCAACCATAGACTGATCTCGCTGTATGTTTCTATAGGTCTGCCTGGAGGAGATGCCCCTGCAGCTGAAAACCTTCCAGTCTTTCCACAACACAGACGAGTATCTGAACACAATGGTCCCTGCTGACAAGCTGGAAGAGCTAAAGAGGAGGTGAGGGGACTGTGTGTGTGTGTGTGTGTGCGCGTGTGTGTGTGTGTGTGTGTGTGTGTGTGTGTGTGTGTGTGTGTGTGCTTGCGTGCATGGATGCATGTGTGTTTGAATTGAACTGACTTTTTTTCTTAATAAAAATAAAAATGTCCTTGTAGTTGATCTAAGGTAAGGACCAGGACATGGCTGTACAGAAGGCCTTTGTTCAAGCACAGCTACAACAGACCATGCACTGTATCATTGTATCAATAAAAAGTTGTTTCAGCTATGCAGTTGATTCATGCCAGTGTATTTTAGGAGTCTGGGCTATGACTCATGGAAAATGGAGATTTCAAGAGAACATTTTCCTTATGATCAGGTTTCAACTTGTATTATAAAATAACATGGAAATAATAAAAGGTTAACAAAGAATAGAATAGTGAATAATACATAGTATATATGCAAATATATATATATATACTTTCATATATACTCTACATAACAGCCCCCTATAACAAAATGTATATATTCACTTTTACAAAAACTTATATGAATGGATTTCTTCTCTAGATTCACGGGTGTTGTGCATCTTCTAAAGTGTTTTCTTAATACCATGGTTTTAAATTTGTCAACTCTTTCTCATAATTAATTAATATATAGGCCTATGAATCATTTGCAGGTTTTTACATATTTTTTTCACTTATATACATTGTATATAAACTAATATTTGTGGATGTCTTGATCAGGTTTACGGTTGTGTGAGTGCCAGCTAAATGCTATTGTTTTAAACTTCTCTAATGTTTACTATAATTCATATATATTAATATAAATAATATTTAAATATTGTTCGATTGCTGTTATAGGTCTGTTTTATTTACAGCCCCGGATAAAATGAAGAGACCAGTCTGGATTTTTCTTAAATCTTCATCTCTACATTACTTACTGAAAATGCTCTAAATGACAATATTTGCATCGTGAATTTGGTAGAAATGTTGTCAGCAGTTTATATTATAAAATCAAAATGTTACTTTTACTCAAACATATGCCTCTAAAGAGTAAAACGAGAGACACTGAACATTTGGAGTGGTCTCTTCATTTTTTCCAGAGCTGTATAATGTATTAAAACTAATATTTCTGGCTGTCTTGACCAGGTTTACGGGTGTGCGAGTCTCAGCTAAATACCACGGCATAAAGCTGGAGTACCGTGAGCACAGACACACAGTCCTGGATCTGTTGGGTCAGATCAGAACCAAACTGAGGGTCTGGAAACGGCCGTACATCTCCCCAGAGGCCGTCAGGGTCCTGCTGCAGGAGTGGAACGTGAGTATCAGTGTTTGTTCAAAGATAATTTAATTTACTGTAAATATTTTGAAGGAAGTGGCACAAGGTTTTTAGTAGTTGGGTAATAACATACTATTGCTACATATACATATAGTATTAGTAAACTATGCATCTAGTAAGATACACAGATACATGTAGCTATACAGTGATAGTGTGGCTTTTTATCTGATGTCCCTCTGCACAGACTTACAGCCAACTAAAAGAAAATAATGTTTTGGTCATGGATGTTTTATTTAAGTATTTAAGTATATGTATAATGAAGGAAATCAAAATGCAATCTACATTTTCATTTGAAAAGAGGAACAATGAAAATATCTTGACAACAAATAACAATAACAGATATTCTCAACATATAGAAATACTAATTCATATATTTCTCTCCCACACAGGAGCTGGTGAACACCCAGGAGCTGCCTTCTCTGTTGGAAGCAGCTCTTCATAAACTGAAGCAAATATCTGAGAAATATTCAAGCAAGTCCGCCCTCGGTAAGTTTTACAAAGTGTGTGACGGTTGTATCAAAGTTGTTTATCTATATTTAACTGATTAAACCTCTCGCGAGCAACTTTTTTCTTCAAAAATGTTCACCTGATGATCATAAATTACATGTAAAAGTAAACGAGACCATCAGTGCAGAGAATGCTATTTTTATATAGTTTTTATTAGTGCCTTCGCTTGGGTCCATTTTCCGAGGAACCTAGTGAAAACGATTTACAGCAGGCAGACCGGAACATCCTGTGTTTATGAACAGTACTATTTCAAAGTTTACTTTGCTTCACCATGGTCATATCACCATTATTAATCTGACACAGATAGATAGATAGATAGATAGATAGATAGATAGATAGATAGATAGATAGATAGATAGATAGATAGATAGATAGATAGATAGATAGATAGATAGATAGATAGATAGATAGGTCATATCACCATTATTAATCTGACACAGTCACATATAAATACATTACCTCATGGTCATGCATCCTGCCTAGAAACAACAACAAAGAAAGCTCCTCGTAGATACTTTAAATATGATTTAAAAATCAAACTGGCTCAATTTCGTCTGTCTTTCAACTTCTCGTCTCATTAAAACGTTGATATTTTCATGGTTTAATTGTTTGGATTAACTGGGTGTGTGATCGCCATTTCTCTTTGCCCCTCAGCTGCAGATTACCACTCTGTGAGTCAGCAGGTGAAGGAACTTGAGGAGAACACAGCGCTGGTGTTGGAGGAAGTGACATCATCAAAGAGCGCCATGGGACGCGTGCTCTCGGCCTGGGACTCCTACAGCGACTCCCTCAGCTCACTGCAGGCCTGGCTGCTGCAGAGCTCTCTGTCACACAGCCACGGACGAGAAGCAGAGGTTTAAAATGATTAAAAAACATATATATTTATTGGTCAGTTAGTGGTAAATCTATACAGAAGGGGATCAGGGCCACTAGAGAGAAAAAAAACAAGTGGAGGACCTTTTTTTCATTATGCAAAGACAAAATGTGGAGAAAAAAGACGTAATACAATGTCAAGAATTTATTTTGAATTTGAATTTTTTATTTTATTTCAGACAAATCAAAAACAATACAAAACAAATGAAAAGCATAAAAATACAATAAACAAAATGAATGTTTAAATGACTTCACAAAAATAAAAAATAAATCTGTATTGATGTGATATGCCTGAAAAGGAGCAGGAAGAAGTACACTTATTTAATCCTACCCCTTTTCCATAGTAAAAAAAAAATAAAAATATTTATTATATTCGCTTCTTGAATCCATATAATCTCTATACAATCTATCTATACAATTGGCGATACTATAAGAATGAGCTCAACAGTTTGAGACTGACGTTAAGTTGGAAAGATGTTGATGGATTTGAATTTACAGTATCAATAACTCATGAGCAAAACGTTATTAAAACACAAATGATGCATTTTTACTGTCGTCATAAGGCAGACAATATACAGCGACTCCCTCAGCTCACTGCAGGCCTAGCTGCTGCAGAGCTCTCTGTCACACAGTCACGGACGAGAAGCAGAGGTTTTTATATATAAAATACTTAAAAGATGTATTTATTGGTCAGTTTAACCTACGGATAAGTATTAGGGGAAAATAAATGAAAAAAATAAGAGGAGGAAGTTTTTTTCTTTCCTTTTAAAATTAAGAGTAAATCCAATTTTTTAGAATAAACCTGACAGTTCCAGACTGCTGTAAAAACTAGGCCAGTGTATTTCGGCATTCTGAAAAATAATATTTATGCAAATGTCTTCAAAAGTGTTTTCAAAACAATACAAACAATTGCATTGATTCAAATTTTTATATAATATTTTTTTTTCTTCTTTGTTTTGTAAAGGTAACACCTGAGTCTATATTAGAGTGGGGGTCTCGACACGCCCACCTGAATGAAGTGAGTAGCGTCTTGATCGAGTCAACGGACCCTCAGACCAGCAAGAACCTGTCAGAGGAGCTACGCAGAGTGAACACGCAATGGGCCGACTTCTACAAGAGACACACATTTGTAAGTCACAGTTTAAACAACAGGGAAATCCTGGTTGGTGAGAAACTGTAGATACAATGCTGTTCGAAATGTGCCACTTGCTTCGTTCAAATCTTCATCTATCAAATGGTATAGCAGATTTATAATATTTTATAAAGCAGGTACAATCTTTTTCTGTATACAGCCGTGGAAAAAATTAAGAGACCACTCCAAATGTTCAGTGTCTCTTGTTTTACTCTTTAGAGGCATATGTTTGAGTAGAATGAACATTTTGATTTTATAATATAAACTACTGACAACATTTCTACCAAATTCACAATAAAAATATTGTCATTAAGAGCATTTCCATGAAGTAATGTAGAGATGAAGATTGAAGAACAATCCAGACTGGTCTCTTAATTATTTTCCGTTGGTGTATTTGACTATGTGCATGGCTATTTTCTATTTATTTTTACAGTGCAAAGGAGCTGTGTTGTGTTAAAAAAGCTGGCCCAGATTTTCCTGTGTTCATATTTTTGTATGGTGACTAGTAGCAACACGGATTATGGTAACTCCCAATGTCTCAGGCCTCAGGAATTGAAGCTATGATTAGCCCCATTGTTACTATTGTTCCAGCGCTGTGTTAGCAGGGAGAGGTTTCAAGTTTGAAGAGTTGAACTCCACCTTGGCTCTTTGTGCGAAGAGAATCATGAATGCAAGGCTTTAATAGTCTTTGATTGCTGTGCATTCTTGAACCTCTTCATTGATTGTCTAAAGTTGCATAACTCGGACTAGTTTATCTTGTCTGCTGTTGTTGTTCTAGACAGCAAAACAGCTGTTGTTCAGACACAATTTTATAATATTTATGAAAATGCATTTTTAGTCAGACATTTGTAAACAGCTTATTATATTGAGAAACCCAATTGTTAAATGTCATATATTTATTTGTGAGGGTTGCCAGGGCCTTTTAAGTAGAAGAGTCAAGAGATTGTTAAAATGTGGGTATAGAACTCTGGAAAAAAATTGAGAGACCAGTCTAGATTTTTCTTCAATCTTCATCTCTACATTACTTAATGGAAATGCTCTTAATGACAATATTCTTATTGTGAATTTGGTAGAAATGTTGTCAGTAGTTTATAGAATTAAACCAAAATGTTCATTCTACTCAAACATATGCCTATAAATAGTCAAACGAGAGACACTGAACATTTGGAATGGTCTCTTAACTTTTTCCAGAGCAGTATTTAGGGATGCACATGACTAGTGGGCTAAACTTTTACACGCCCGATTCCTCACAAATCAGCACCAGAAATAATAGTTGATTAGTATTTAATTTCAGTGCATGTGCAAAAGTAGCATGTACACTTGAGCCTTAAATGTGTGAGAATGCATGTCTGTGTAGAGGTGTAGGTAAGTAAAAGAGAGAGATAAAAATGCGTGTGTATATCTGTCCAGTAATGTGAGACTTTTAATGCTATTTCTTAACTTTTATTCAGTCAGTTGCACATGTTTTTAATGTGCAAAATCTTAATCATAAACAGTGAAGTGCACATAACAACAGCATTTACGTTTATGGTTTGGTAACTGTCTAGAAGAATATTGAGGCTCCTAAAACATTTAATCCTTATAGATTTACGTTGTGCTACAGTCCAAACAGTCTAAATATTTTTCTGATTGGCTTGTCTCTTAAAAACAAGGAATCACCCATTTTAACAGCCTCTTTTGTCCGACCGATATTGAATTATTTTTGTAATCTTCCTGATGTTTTGCCTCTGGGCACATGTCCAAGTGTCCCTGGGCAAGACATTGAACCCCAAATTGCTCCCGATAGTTAGCTTGCACCCTGCGTGGTAGCTGTTGCTGCTATTGGTGTATGAATGTGTGTGTGAATGGTTGAATGTGTACAAAACAATGTAAAGCGCATTGAGTCTGTGAAAAACTAGGGAAAAGTGCTGTATAAGTGGAGTCCATTTACCATTTCATTCTTATTTCTCCAGGACAGTACAGCTGAGTCCAGTGCTGACGTCCAGGCCAGACCCCCGGACATCCAAGCTCTGATCAGAGAAGCAACTCTCATCCTCAAAGAGCCTCTGGACACAATGGCTGCTCCCTTACGTACATACAGGAAGAGAATACAGGTAAGAATAAAGGATGGATAAATTAAGCCTTGACATAGTTGAGTAGCTGTTTTTGTCTATGAACTCTGAGAATATGGCATGAATTATTTGGAAAATGCAATTTATAGTATTTAGTACACCTATTCAAGTCAGATATTCAGAAATGTCTATGATATATTTTATTTTAAAGATTTTATTTGAGAAAGCAATCTAAGAATTAGAAATACTATATAGGCTAATACTTTTTTTTTTTCACATGATTTGACCTTTAAATATCCAGATTCCTTGGTCTTATGTTGGTATCCCCTGGAGATCAATAAAGTTTTCTTGAATCTTGAATTGAATTGACTGTTTCTTTTCTTCCTACTTTCAGTTCATAACAAGTAAAATCAAAGAAGTGGATCTGGATGCTCTGGCTCCCTCCACCGAGTGCCCAGCGGATCAGCTACAGAAGATAAAGCTTGCTATACCAGAAGTAAGAACATTATCTTTACCTTTTATACATTCTTCATACAACTGTGTTAACAACTTATCTGTTTAGCAATTTTTTTTAACTATATAGCCACGTACAGCTTTCGTTTTGTAAATGTACGATATGCACTATAAGTGTATCCCTTAATCACCATGCGTTCCCTTGCTATCTCCAGGTGACAGAGACCTTGTTTGAGGCTCAGCAGGTGTGTGCGGAGCTGCAGCACAGTGTGTCAGGTCTGGACAGTCGTCTGGCTGAGCTGCTGCACTGGGAGACGGAGGCCAGAGAGATGTACCAGCTACTGAGAGCCGCAGAGAGGCAGCAACAGCTGGGCCAAGACCCACGGGCGAGGGTAAGACGAGGTTCAGACTGAACAATATTTCTTATTCAGTGATCACTATTACGCCATTTCCATCGACGTATTTCAAGTACTCTTTGCTCTTTGCTAAACAATAGCAATATATAGTCAAATACAGTATCGCCAATTGTATAGATAGATTGTATAGAGATTATATGGAATACAAGAAGCGAATATAATAAATATTTTTATTTTTTTTACTATGGAAAAGGGGTAGGATTAAATAAGTGTATACTTCTTCCTGCTCCTTTTCAGGCATATCACATCAATACAAATAATTTTTTTTCTTTGTTTTTCTTTTTGTGAAGTCATTTCAACATACATTTTGTTTATTGTATTTTTATGCTTTTCATTTAGTTTTGTATCGTTTTTGATATGTCTGAAAAAAAATCAAAAAATCAAATTCAACAAAGAACCGCTTTGGTCAGGGGCCTGGGGTGGTATTATCCTGACCAACAAGACTTACTAAAAGCTGTGACTGGCGATTTCAAAAAACAGCGCTACGAGTCGTAATCGAAACATAAATGCTGACCGAAGCGATCCCAACAATCTGCACAAATACGCTGGACCAGTTGGGTTTAGATGTTTATGTTGCCTCGAAAAGCAAAGCCAGTAAAAATACTAACATGTTTTAATAAAGAAACCCTAATCCATACTTGAGAAAACAATCGAATGGTTATTGAACTACATTTATTCCCCCAGGCCCTGATTTCCCAGCCAGTAACAACACATGTAAAAATATTAAAATTAAACTAAATAAGAAAAGTTGCCGCTAGTTAGTGTTCATAGAAACCCTTATTCATAATTGCACAAAGGCAAGGCAAGGCAAGTTTATTTCTATAGCACAATTCAGACACAAGGCCATTCAAAGTGCTTTACAGGGGCAAGATTAAAATACGCAATACACATTAGAAAAGCGAATGAATAAAACATTTAAAAGTGAATGAATAGAAATAGAACATTACAATAAAATAAAATTGCAGGTTAAAATGGAAAAAGAAAAGTCTTCACACTTGATTTACAAGAGCTGAGAGTTGCAGCAGACCTCATGTTCTCTGGGAGTTTGTTCCGGAGATTTGGTGCATAAAAACTAAAAGCTGGTTCTCCTTGTTTAGTCCTAACTCTGGGAACTGTAAGTAAACCTGTCCCAGACGACCTAAGGGCTCTGGACGGCTCATAACGTATCAGCAGATCAGTAATATATTTTGGCCCTAGATCATTTAGGGCTTTATAAACCAACATCAATATTTTGAAATCAATTCTTTGAGTGACAGGAAGGATCAATTTGTTCAACTACCTTTATTCCCCCAGGCCATGATTTCCCGTGGTCTACAGCTGGAGGGGCAGGTGGTCACAGAGGAGCAGGACCTTCAGGTGCTGGTCATGAAGAATCAGAAGAATTCTCCCATCCAGTATCTCCACGCCTCCGCCATGCAGGTCCGAGTGCGGGCCACTGTTGCTCAGTCGCAGGCAAGTCTTTTTTTTTTTTTAGATTATTTCTCGGCATTTTCAAGCTTTACTGTATTAGATAGGACAGAGTTGAAATAGGGAGTAAAGGTCCACGGGTCGGATTTGAACCATCAACCACTGCAATGAAGGCTCAAACCAATATGGTACGGGCTCTATCCACTACGCCACCGGAGCAGTTTTTACGTGTTCTGAGCCTGAGACAGTCGAATATGAGAAGAACAAATCAGGAGCAGACACATGGTAGGATAGCCTAAAGGAAAGAGGGGTTGAATAGTAACCACAAGGTCACAGTGCCCACCATCTCTACCAATGTGTCCTTGAGGAAGACACTTAACCCCAAAATTGCACTGTACTAGGCTATGACGCCTAATGGGAAGGATACATGGAAAGACAAATGTTGATAGCCTCATGTACATTGACAAAAAGCAAAACAAAAATCTAACAGTACAGAATATTGATAATTTAGAATTTCAATGTCTGTTTTTCTAATTTGTGTTATTCTAATTCCAGGAAGCTGTAGGTATGCTCAGCAGCCTGGGAGCCAGACGAGACCGAAGCAGAAGCCCTCCAGAAGGATCTCCTCCATCGAAGGTCTTCATTGAGGCTCAAGCAAAGCCTCAACATCTGAGACAGTCGCCCACCAAACAGCAGGGAACTCAGCAGCCCCAAACTAAGTCAGTTACTTCTCCCCGTCAAGAAACCTTTGTGCCTAAGATAGTGGTACAGGAATACAAAGAACAAAAGACGCCTTCTCCTCCTATGCCGTATTCCTACGCACAAGCTGTGACGGGGACTAGGACACCATCTCCACCACAGACCGCTCCTCAAATACAACAGCAGCAAACTCACAAACAAGGAATGACTATACAGCAAGAACAGGTTACCAGACGGGCGGAAACAGAATTACGACGAGAAGAATTCACAAAGCAACCACAAGAAGTGCAACAGCAGATGGTAATGCAAGGAAAACCACAACAACGACAGCAAAAGAAGGAACAAGGAATGACTATACAGCAAGAACAGTTTACCAGACGGACGGAAACAGAATTACGACGAGAAGAATTGACAAAACAACCGCAAGAAGTGCAAGCAAAACCACAAAAAAGGCAGCAAGAGCACAGACAAGAAGTAGTGGAGCAGCGTCATCAGCAGCACATGGTAACTCATGTACAGGTTGAGACACAAGTCAGACAGACAACTGAGCCCTATGAGTCGACTTCACCTGCAAAGAAACAGCACCTGAGCTCCCAGGAACTCCAAAGCAGAAAGGCCCAGGCCATGAAGAATCGGCCCTGGCTTAAGGAGCCGACTTCGGGAGAGCATAGGACTCTATCTCCAGATCCAGAAAGGGATTCCACTCCGGAACCACCAATGCAGATTGGACAGCAGACACACACACAGTCAGTCGAAAAAACAGTGAGATCAGTTCAAGTTGTTTCACAGGACACGGCAACTGCGAAGCAACATTCTGAGGCACACGTGAAGGTTACTGAGACACCACGACAACCGCAAAAAGAGCAACAAAGACAAACACAGCAAACTCAAAATCTAGAGCAGCAGCAGCAGCAGCAAAAACAATCTCGGCAACAGGAACAATTGTTGCAGCAACAAAAGCAACAGCCACAGCCTGTAAGACAAGCACAACCAGTTTCGGACACCAAGCCTAAATCCCAGAGTGTTTCTATGGCTCAGCCTCACCCTCAAACAAAGGCCCAAAGTCAGTCTTATTCCCAAACTGTGGTTCAATCTAAATATCAAGGGCAAGTTAAGACCACAAGCATGACCCAAACTACCACAGATGGTCAGCAAATATCAAAAACCATGTCCGAAACCAGAGTGAGCCAAGATCTGTCAAAGGCACAAGTTCCTCCACAGCAACTTGGCCCCATGAAGATACAGACAGTCACCCAGCAACAGACGCAAGTACATCTCCAACCCTCAGACTGTGTCCCAGCTGGTCCACTGGGTCTACCTCATGGTCCAGTTTTAGCTCAATTCAGGGCTACATCCCCTATGCAGGGTTCTCTGCAAGGCCCGATTCAGCCTCCTATGCCATCACACGTTCAGCTTCGTAGCCATGCGCAGTCATGGGCACCTGTCCGGTCTCCCTCTCCAAGACAGCCAGCATATGCCCACGCCCAGGCCGATATCCATGCACAGCCAATGGCCCAGTCCCAAAGCTACTCTCAGTCGATGCAGCAACAATCTCAAACGCATCCTCAGACAATTCCCCAGTCTCAAATCCACCAGCAATCATCAATGCAACAGTCTAAAACACAAACACAATCAATGTCCCATACTCAAACCCATCTGCAACAGTCTCAAATTCATCATCAAACAATGTCACAGACTCAAATTCATGCCCAGTCGATGCCCCAATCTCAAATTCATGCGAAGCCAACGCCTCACCCATTGGCCCAACCGTCAACTCAGCAAACCATGGTTCACCCTTCGGCCCCTCATCAGGTTCATTCTCAACCTATGGCACAGTACCCCACACATGCTCAGCAGCCACCAGTCCAGCTCCCGGGCGGCCATGTTTCCCAGGGCCAAATCCACACTTGGACCCAAGTTAGAGCCTCATCCCCAATGGCTATCCCTCATCCACAGGCAATGCAACCTCAACATCCCCCCCAAGGTTACTCTCCATCGCAGCAGTGGACACCCCAACAAGAGCCACAGAATCAAAGCATTTCTCAGCAGAGACATCCAAGTCCTCAACCATACCCTCAGCCAATGGGTCAATCTCCAACATCTCCACCATATCCGGCTCTTCAGCAGTGGCCCCAAACTGGACCTGGACCTCAGATAATAAGGCCCCCCGGGTATTCTCAGATGGGGCCGTCATACCCTCACCCGCAGCCACAGACACACACTCAAGCGTGGGTTCAATCTCAACCCCAAGTCTGTATAAGGCAACAACAACCTCAGATGAGAGGTTATGATATGATTCAAATCCAGACACAACAAGGTCAAGTACAGCAGCAACAGACGTGGGTTCAGGGACCACCTCAGGCCCATCCTTACCCCCAACCACAGCCCCAATCTCAGCAATACTCACAGCAGGTTCAGCACCAGTATCAAACTCAGCGTCAACCTCAACTACCCCCACAAACCATTGAACCACCACATCAAGCCCTTCCTCACTATCCTCCACAGTCCCAGACCCAAACACACCAAACACACATCCAGACACAGCCACCGGTACAAGTAAAGGTCCAGGCACAGAGTGAACGTCCTCAATTCAATATTCCGTTCCAGCAGATGCCTCCAGAACCCAAACCACAGGCCCAGATCCAACCACAACTGAAGGTTCAATCGCCAACAGTGGAATCTCTTCCTCAACCCAAACCTTTAGCGACACAGCAAGAGGTTCAATCACCAACGCAACCTATTCTTCAGTCGCCAACCAAACCCAAGGTTGAATTGCCACCTCAGCCGGTACATGAACCACAGTTGCCAACACAACCGATGGCCCAGTCACTTATCAAGGCAGAATCACCACCACAACTGAAATCACAGGTCCAAACAGCACCTCCAGCTGAAGTTCTACCAACTCAAACAAAGGCCCAATCTTTGCCACCACAACCCCAACCACTTCAGGCTCAATCAGAGCCACTCCAAGAGCCCCAAATGGCTCCACAATCCATGGCTCAATCGCCCCCACAAGTCAGAACTCAGACCCAACCAACTCCTCTTGAATCAAAACCTCCACCTTCATCTCCTCCGCAACCCAAACCTCAACAGCCCCGAGCTATTGTCCTCCCGACGGTCATAGTGCTACCCGAGTCCCCTGCCGATTCACCAGACTTGTGCATTATACCCCCGGCCCTGGCCCAAGCGCCGCCCCAGGCCTACACAGAAGCTTACGACAAGGCCCAGGCTTTGGCCAGAAACGGCTTTGAGGAGGCCAAGCACTGTCTACAGGAGCACATCATGGAAACTATCAATGTGTTTAAGGACAAAAGTATCTCGGCCGAGCAAGCGGGAGTGAAAAAGGTAAATATAATCACTTATTTTGGACGTTTTTGACTCCCCTCTTGCCATGTCTTTTGATTTATAGCTTAAAAATAAAAAAAAGCTTTAAATTTAGCTTGTGGCTTTGTTTTTATTTGTTGTATGTTTTATGGTTTTATTTAAAAAAAGTATTCTTTGTTTAAGTAGAAGGTGCTATACTCAATAGAAGTATTATTATGGTAGTATAATATCATACCCAATGAGAAACCGTATTCACTAAGTTTGAATTGTCAGAATGTTCATGCCATTAATGCCAAAGTTAACACTATTTATCTTTGGTGCAACTAGTCTTTAACTGAAATGTCTTACTGAAATAAACTGATTTTCATGGCAGTCTGCGAGTATAAGTGTTTATATGTCTTTCCCTTCTTTAATTTTCTGTAGAACCTGGACCCAGAGTTGCTTGAGGAGTTCTTGCGAGCAGCCAAAGGCATGGAGGCCTTCTGTACTCCATCACAGCTCACAGACATGGAGTTCTACACACAGTCTGTGCGGACACAGTGGGAGGTAGGACACAAACTCACTCTCTGTGCTAGTTTAAGGTGTTAATATAATAGGTGTAGGATTAATTAATGTTAAAGGTGGATCGTTCACATTTGGTAGTTGATGATCTATCTGAATTTTAATGGTTCAGATGTGTCAGATATTTGATCATGCATGTCAACCTAAAATGTACTAAAACATGTTGCAAGATTGTCTGTTTTTTTAAGAGATGACTGTCAGCTAATTGTTCATTTGTATGCATGTAAAGTATTCATATATTCAACTTGTTACTGAACACTATTCGTTCTAACATGTCATGTTCCATGTGTCTTGAATTGAATTTATTTCATTTTCCAGGCCGTGAGACAGGAGATCTCAGGCTTTCTACCGCAATTACGTTTTGAAGTAAAAAGGAAAGACTTTAACACAGCTGTCCTACAGTGTGAGAGGCACATAAGCGCCCAGTTAGAAAACCAAGCTCAGGTAGCTAAACTAGTAGAACTAAGTAAACGTTGGCAGGTGTGCGTTGGTGGACTGGTAGACTATGCAGCAAGCCCCATCTCCGCTTCTCTAACTTTCTTTCCTCTTTCTGTGTTGTATGCTTCAAAGGAGACTGTCAGCGGGACTTGGTAATTGCGATTAGTTCATTCTGATTTAAGAGTGCTGTTTTTGTTGTGGTGTGTTTCAATACACCAATTACAATATACAATAACACAATTTCAGTTTTTATGGTATCTTGCTGGGACAGAGAACTCAAACACAGAAACGTATAAAACTAAATGCAGACATTGTGATGTCTTTTTCAGCGTTTCACTGCAGATCATTTATTAATTAATTAATTTATTTATTTTCCTCTATTCAACCTCGAAAGATCAATTGAGGGGTGATCCTCTTTTACAATGACGTCAAGTTAATTACAGATACACCATATACAAATCTCAGTATAGAAGAAACCACATTTTCGGTTAACGATGAAACAGCATTCTTTTATTTGTGTGTAGTACATCTGGGGGCTGCTTGTTGGCTTGTGTGTTGCAGTATCTCTGCTTCGCTTGCAAAATGAATACGTACAGTTTATGGGATTCTCCAAATTGACGCTATTAAGCAGGACAAGCAAGTTAAAAAAATCAATTGCGAGTCTGTTGTGATTTGTACGGAGCCCTGTGAGGTGACATGGACGTAATTTTGTTAAAACTGTGTAAGGCAAGGCAAGTTTATTTATATAGCACAATTCAAACACAAGGCCGTTCAAAGTGCTTTACAGGGGCAAGATTAAAATACATAAAACACGTTGGAAGACATTTAAAAGTGAATGAAAAGAAGTAAAACATTTAAATTAAATAAAAAGTACAGGTTAAAATGGAAACAGAAAAGTCTTCAGACTCGATTTAAAAGAACTGAGAGTTGCAGCAGACCTCAAGTTTTCTGGGAGTTTGTTCCAGATATTTGGTTTGTAAGCGCGTGTGCAATTTATAAGCGTTCGCACGGTTAGAAAAACAATTGTGTGTCCATGTCATCCCGAGCTCTGTAGATTTGTTGAATAAATACAATTCCTTACTAAAACAAAATACACTTCTCCATTTGAGTAGGTTTAAATTAGTCAAAATGTATCATCCTACTTCAAATCTATTTAATAAAATGTTCTGTTAACTTGGTATAATTTTTCGCTCATCTTCCAGACCTGTGTGTCAGCGGATGGCAGCTTTGCCCAGGCAGGGCTTCACCTCGAGGCCATGAAGGAGCTGTGTGACACCTTGAGCCCAGAAGACGCCCACCGGCTCGCCAAGACGCAGCTCAGGGAGTGTGAGACGAGACTCGCTGCCATTCAGCGCCAGTTCAGTGGAGACCAAGACGCACCACTCCCTGATTCAAGGTGATATAAGTATTGAAGTGTTAATTGCAGTGTGGTAAATATCAGACAGTGAGAATGCACTCCTTAAATGCTGTAAATATTAATCTTGATGAGTACATTTGTATTTTTGAGTGTCCTCCAAAAACCGCTATTTATAAATACTATTAATTATTATTTACCTTTTTTTTCTTTCACTTAATCTCATACACTTCAACTTTCCATAATTGTATCTGTCTGGGCAAGTATGGTGATTTGTGTTTGCCATTTATCAAAATATCTGGGGCATTTCATAACAGACCAATTGTCTGATGATGATGACATTTATAGACTGTAGGGACTGTACTAAAAAAAAATCAATACGGCAATATATCTTGATAATTATTTTCCTGATACCTGTTCTGTATAGTATCGTCAGCTCAAAAAAATCGATATTTTTTCAAATTAAATGAAAAATCAAGTGTTAAAGGTAGTGAAGCTTGGGCAATATATCCTCATCTATGTTTCGCAGGATTCCTGTTGCCCTCAGTGAGGGAACACCGACCACGCAACCTGAACCTACGAAGCCAAGTGACAAACCTCTGGTCTCAGCAGAGGTATGACTGAGCTCATTTCTAGTGTCTCTGAGGAACATTTGGCTTGTGTTTATTCTTGAACCCCCTTCAGACAAAAGCGGTAGTGTTTTTACCACACGAGCTGTTGTTCCTGGGTGAGCGTATACCCATGACAAAGGCATTAAGAAAAACGATATAAAAATAGCATTCTTTGCACTGATGGTCTCGTTTGTTGTTACATGTACTTCATGATCATCAGAGGAAAAATTAGACTGTTTCAGAAATATTCAAAAGTTTCTCATAGCTCCAAGTGTTTTTTTGTTTGTTTGCATTTACACCTATATACTGTATACATATCAGTGACGTGCGGTCAGGGTAGGCAGGGTAGGCAGTGCCTACCCTGGCGCCGTGTGCAAAAAAATAAAATAAAAATAAAATAAAATAAAATATTTTTTTTATTTAATAAAATTATATTTGTATTATTACTGTTAATTATTTCGATCTTTACATGTAATCCGCGATTACTTTAAAAAAGTGTAGACGTTTTGATTCGAAACGTGGCAGTTAGTAAGTTACGCCAAAAAAATATTGTGCCTTTGCTGTTTCCCATTCATTGTGTACGGCAAAGAATCAGTGCCTTTGCGCTTATTCATTGTGGACGGCAAGAAAAAAAAAGTTTTCGCGCATGCGCACTTGATTCTGTATTATTTAACATGTACGCAAATAAGCATAATTCTTTGTGCCTTTTTTACGTAAATGGTATGCCACATAAGCCTTTACATTACATATCATTCATGGACCAATTAAAATCGAGATATTACTAGACATTTACGCAGCTTAGGCCAACGTCATTACGTTGGCTATGCTCATTCACGTGGCGTTACCCCCGCGAAGTCAACAGCAGCTGCCGTGCCGTGCCCGCAGATATTTCAGACTGGAGGAATTTTAACAAATTGGATTATAATTTAAAAAGGAACAGAATGAATAGCAAGAGAAAGGCCTGCGCCAGCCTTGGACGGTGTACAGCAGCAACAGGGACCAACAATGTTCGAGCATTTCAAACGGACAGGTAGCCTACATGAACGGAAGGATGCTAGCTAGCTGTGCTGTCAGTCAGGCTGTCACTGGATTACTATCGTCTTGCTTATTTCTACAGCCAGGGAGTCAGATTGGTGAGTCAGAAACTTTTTTGGGGTTTATTTAATAATAAAGTTGGATGAATTGATACCGAGTGCAATCCATTCTGCATTTTATATTCAATTGAGCAGTTGTGTTTTCATTGTTACTGACGGACAAACCTAAGCTCTGCAATGTGGATAAATGGTTACATTCTGATGCTGGACAGGTCCATGGGGCATATGCTACTGGTACTTTATCTATTAAGATAAATTTTATGGAGTGGAGTTGCCATCAGTTATGCTGTAGTCCTACATAATGATGAATGCTGTCTTTTATTTTTAAGTTGAATAGAAGTAGTACCGGTAGTTTGAATCGGCGAAGGTTTGACTTGTTGCCTTACGTTTTTTCGGCCCTCGGTGTGAGGGACGGGTCCGTTAAGTCGATGGATGCGATGTTTAATCATTTAGACCAAACTACAGTAGGCTACGGGCAAACCTGAAGTCACCGTCGTGACATTTCATATACGTCCCGTCTCTGTGTGTGTGTGTGTGTGTGTGTGTGTGTGTGTGTGTGTGTGTGTGTGTGTGTGTGTGTGTGTGTGTGTGTGTGTGTGTGTGTGTGTGTGTGTGAGTGAGTGAGTGAGAGAGAGAGCGCGAAAGAAAGAAAGGGAGGAACTTATTTGAAATCGGCCGTGCGTGCCTGTTTGTTGTTTATTGTTTTTGATTTAACAATATATAGGTTTAGAGAAATCTGGCTTTCAGAACTCAGTGCCTACCCACTCACTGACCTCACCGCACGTCACTGATACATATCATATATCATTTTCTACCAATGTTTGTAATAAGTGATATAATGATATAACTCTTCTTCAGGTGATTCAAGTGACAATGCAGACGGTCAGTGTGGAGAGGAGGGAGTTTGAGAAGCAGCCGTCTGTAGAAGAAGAAGTCACCAGAAAGGACGCGTTAGAAAGGTACACTGAATATAATATAATAATGTATAATTAGCTCTTTCTGAACTTTGATAGGCTAACATGACAGTGTATAGATAAAGACCATTTTGAGGTCAATATGTTTATTTATTGAATGATTATTCTTTTTTTTTAACCCGTAAAAATCATCCAGATATGAGAGCTGTAAGAAGACTCTTCAAGCCCAACTGGCTAAAAATGAGCAGAGCATCAAGGACGTCCCCTCTGACTCGGTCTCTCTGAAAGGACTTCACACACGACTCCAGGAAATACAGGTATACCACATTTCACATAAAGTGACATATTTCAAGCCTTTTTTCGTGTTTATTGTGATGATTAAGTACTTACGGCTCACGGAAATCCAAAGATTAAACTGACCAAATTATAATATTTTTAGAAAATGGATTTGTATGTGTACAGTAATTAAAAGCTTCTCTTTATTAATTAAAGCACAGAAAAAAAGTTCTCCATGCTATTAATTTTTTTTGATGCACCTGTATATATTTTATTACTATTTACTAATAATTGGAAGATATTCTTGTTATTGAAGTTCTATACTGTTATCTATCCCATGTTTCTTAATCCCATGACATGCCAGTAATCTTGATCTTAATCGTTGAATTCTTTCTGTCCCAGTTCTTGAGACAGGAGTCCGAGTCCCTGTGGTCTGAGTATGCGACCCAGAGCTCCCAGTGTTCCCAGTTAAACGGTAACACTGGTTTGGAGCAGGAGAAGACGGAGCTTCAGGAACAATGGCGTCGCCAACAGTCCAACCTGCAGAGGAAAGGCAGCTCGCTTGGCGCCGCTCTGCGACAAATCGACTCTACGGAGAATCACATGGTCGACTTCACCGACCGCCTCGACCGCTATCTGAGACAACCCAAAGACATCAGCGCTTTCACACTGGCTAATAGCAACATGCTCAAAGATATCAAGGTATTTTGGACGACTATTCATTCCTTGTAACTTTCCCTGTGTTAAATTTGGCAGTCTATCACACAACAGTTATCCATGGCATTAGAAGACCATTTTAAACGTGACTTCACTGTAAGGCCCACATTTACCAAAAATATATCTATGCAGAAAACTTACATCGAAATGTTGAGGAATATAGTTAGTCTTTACATTGTATTCTGTCTTTATTCTCAACACTGTATTTCCCCTTTAATCTCGACATTTTGACTTAATGTTGAAGTTGCCCTAATACTCGTCTTCCGTATGCAGTAAACCATGAATTTATCCTTAAGACTTCCTTTGGCAGAACAATATGCACACTGACGTTGCAAACCAATGTTGTGGGTTGAGAGGTTAAAAAAGGACTTCTAGGCAGGACTAAAGATGAATCAATTAGGTAATGTATTGTAAACCACAAGGTTTCACTGGATTCATGTTGCCTTGCAGGAGCTGAAAGACATCTCTTTTTCACACGCAGCCAAAGCTGTCTTCATTTCAGATACAAACACTTTTATTCAAACTTTCTCGTCAGCCCCCTCCACTCAGAGCGTTTTGTTGGGGTTTCAGCCAAAATAGTTGACACGTACTATCAGTTGTCTTTTTGGCAAACGCCAGTTGTGTCCTTGAGAGTGTTACCCTCTGTTCAAAGAAAACCCTGCACAATTCTCAATAATAACTGGATCTAGCTTTATGTCAATTAAATACTGTCTATGCCACCACACCAACCTCACACTTAACAGCCTTTCCCATCTCACACTACTCTTATTGTTTCTAAACATATATGAGTAAAGCTTTCAAAGTTCAGTAAATAATGTCTTTCTTGAAGACTTTTCTGTTTCCACTTTAACCTGTAATTTTTATTTTATTTAAATATTCTATTTCTATTCAATCACTTTTAAATGTTTTATGTGTATTCATTCGATTTTCTAATGTGTATTATGTATGTATTATTGCCGCTGTAAAGCACTTCTTTGAGTGGCCTTGTGTCTGAATTGTGCTATAGAAATAAACTTGCCTTGCCTTCTCACACTACTCTCTTTATCTTTCGTTGCGATAGGAACTGGACGACAACATTCAGAATGAGTTGGACCAGCTGTCTCGTCTGGACCCTGAATCTAGCGACCTGGACCCAAGAGACTGCCTCCCTCTGTCCCGCGAGGTCGACACACACAAAACCAGCCTGGACCAACTCCGCCAGCAAGTCCGAAAGAGCGAAGCAGCCGCCCGCGCTCTCGATCGCTTCCTCATGTCTCTACGTACCGTTGATGAAGACATCTCCGGAGTTCAAGGCGCCCCCTGTAGCGACCCCCAAGTATTGCAGGACTGTCGCGCTAAACTAGCTGTTATAAGGCAAAGCATAGACAGCCTGAAAGAAAAGGCTCCTCAACTTGATGTTCTACTACAAGGGGCCAGGCTTACGGTTACCAGGGATGGGGTACCGGCCTCTTGTTTGGATATGGTGACTACGTTGCTTAGGAGGCTAGAGGAGGCTGACAGTGGGTTGGCTGGTCAGCAGAAGGGCTTGAAGACAGAGACACAGAGCAGATCTTTGGGTCTGAGGAAGAGGACTTTGTTAGGGGAGATACGGAAACTGCAAGAGACGATAGAAGCACAAGGACTGAAGGAGCCCACCATGCCGGCTGTACAACACAGGTGAGTGGAATGTGTCTGTATGCTGATGACACGATACTTAAACTTTTCTTTGTATGTAGATTTTCCATTATTGTTTGAAGGTATAGTATCTGTTCCATCTATCAGTGCATTGATATGACAGGGAGTAATCAATTCAAACATTTTCTGTAGAAACAGTGTTTTGCCCATAGCAACGGTGAATTGGTCAGTTATCGAGAAATGTCAGACCGTAGAATGCTGTGATTGACCAATCATAACACATTAATAATATAAATGAAGGCCTTATTAATTACGTTTAAATACTTTTTTTAAATTTAATCGTATTGTGTTTGAGTTATTGTACACACGAGAATGTAGATATTTTTCATATCTAAATACATTTACTTGTAGAATTAAAAGTCTGATTTTCTTTAATAATCACCTGCATACGGGGTGCCCTGGTGGCGTAGTGGATATAGCCCGTACCATATTGGCTCCGGCCTTTGTTGCAGTGGTTGCAGGTTCAAATCCAAACCATTACTGCAGGCCATCCCCCCCTCTCTCTCTCTCTCTCTCTCTCTCTCTCTCTCTCTCTCTCTCTCTCTCTCACTTTGTCTCCCCATTTCAACTCTGTGCTATCTAATAAAGCTTGAAAATGCCAAAAAATATCTTTAAATAAAAAAAAATCCCTTGTGTTTCCCAGACTTCGTGCGCTGTCAGATTTGGAGGGTCAGATGCAGACGCAGCCGGCAGAGATCAAGGTCCTGGAGGAGCTTCAGGAGACACAGGGAGGAGGAGAGGAGATGTTTGAGGAGCTACAGACTCAGTGGAAGGACACGCAGAGAGCATTTTCTGAAGGGTAGGTTCGGCTAGAGAGGGCATTTTATCACTCAAGAACCTAAATAAATGGTTCAAGTAACTAAATAAACGGTTAATTATGTCAAGATATCAGGAATAAATTACTTATTGTGACCAGGGTGTAGATTCCACGGAGGCCAGACAAAGGGCGGGTTATAACAGAACAGAATAAAATGCAGAATGTACAATGCGGAATTTAAATATTTTTTCAAATATTTATTTCAAAATCGTAATACATTTTTTTTTTATCTAGCAAAGTTCCAGGATGACATATTTAAGTTAAAATTTTAAGATATATAAGTTGTGTCTCATATTAGCCTCGTTTGAGTAGGAGCCGTCTTGCTCAGACCTTCGCGTCTTGCTGAGCGCACAGCATTTTTGCAGCATTGTTGCTGTGCGCTCAGCAAGACGTGCATCATAATTGCACAGGTCTGAGCAAGACGGCTCCTTCTCAAACAAGGCTACTAAATACCTTCTGTTATTTTGTCCCTGTGGCAGTAAGATACAGTGCAATGTCCTGCTGGATCTTCTGAAGAAGTTTGGGAGCTGTCGCGGCCAGCTGAGCAGCACCATGCGAGGAGCAGAGCAAACCATCGGTGATCAGGCTTCATACATGGGCAAAGACAACCTGCAGAGGAGCATAACCAAGGTTAGTACACAGGGTTATAGTTTGTACCGATAGCAGGCTAACTATCGACATTCACACGAGGCAAGGTGGGTGAAGTGTCTTGCCCAAGGACACAACAACCATGGCACTTGGTGGCAGGGCGGGGATCGAACCTCCAACCCTTTGATCATCAGCCGACCCGCTCTACCAACTGAGCCACAGTCAATCCAAAATTGGCTTCTTTATGTCAAGAACAAACCTCTTTATATTTCTGAAATTCTTTGCCTGCTGTTGATAGGATTCATATTTAATGTGAATGTTTGGACTATTACATTTACAAATATCGATTTATACATTATTGCTAATTCTTATAAAGCAATGTTCAAAACATAATTAAAACAGGGAAATTTTGGTCTTTTAATGTTCACTACAGTGGACAGATATTTCAAAGCTGTTTCCTTGTGTATGCATAGTTTTAATCAGCATATATTCTATACACTGTATATAATTTTTTTTTCATGCATACAAAGAGGAACACATCCTGACCATGTTTGTTATAAATCATGCATTGGGGTGTTAAAGCAGTGCATAAGAAGCTACACAGTAAATATAAGTGTAGATTGCGGACACATTCATTTTATAAGATGGGTCACTGTGTGTGTGTGTGTGTGTGTGTGTGTGTGTGTGTGTCTGTCCAGGGCCGTGATATCAAGGCAGAGCTGAGTGGTCTTGGCGGATGTATGGAGGAGATGCGCGGTGTTTGCAGACAGTTGCAGACACAGCTGAAGAAGTTCCCAGAATGCAGTGAGGCTCCGTTTGAGTCTGAGGCTGACACACTCATGGACAACTGGCTGGATGTAAGCAGCATTATATGCATTTGTCTCATTTCCCTAGAAAATACATAGGAAAAAACCAATAGTACATTTTTGTTTTTATAGGTTTTCGGCTATTCGGATATTAGCTTTGCTTGTCCAAGAAAGGAGACAATTAAAATACAGATTCTTAAATGTTTGATTATACAGAATTGAAAATATAGTTCAAATCAACCTTTATTGACTGGCACTTTTCAGAGAAGGGACAAGGGAGGGATAGATAAATAAAATAGAAGAAAAAGTCTAGATAATTAAAAAAATAAACATATAAATAAAAAATCATAATAAATAGTTATAGTTATCACGTTTATAAAAAAATTAAAAATAAAAATCACATTCTGAGATTGATGTATTCCTTACCTCCAGAACAATACAAACTTAAACTCAAAACAAATTGACTATATTCTAGTTTATGAACCCTGATTGTAACACATTGAGCACTGTTATTCTCTGGTGCCCTTTGCAGGTGACAGAGAAGACAGATGCCTACCTGGATAACCAGTGTGTGGGTCTGGAGCTCTGGGAGAAGCAGCTGTTACTGGGCGGAGAGGTGGACGCCTGGGCCGGGTCCAAACTGGCTCTGTTCGCTGAGAGCCATCCATTCAACACACAGCAACAAGTCCTGGACATGAGGGTAAGATTGTAAGACTCACATAGGAGTGCATTTCTCACTGGGTGCTCCGGTGGCGTAGTGGATAGAGCGTGTACCATATTGGCTCTGGCCTTCGTTGCAGTGGTCGCGGGTTGACCCTTTCCTGCAGGTCATCTCTCTTCTCTCTCTCTCTCTCTCTCTCTCTCTCTCTCTCTCTCTCGCTCTCTATCTCTCTCTCTCTCTCTCTCTCTCTCTCTCTCTCTCTGTCTCCCCATTTCAACTATGTACTATATAATAAAGCTTAAAAATGATAGAAAATAATCATTAACAAAAAAAAGGAGTCCATTTCTTTATTGCATCTCATGCGGCCTGAACAACCTCCAAATAAGTTTTTTCCTTAGTGATTTGGATGGGAATTTTAATTTTTTTCTTCTTACATTTATTAATTGTTTTACCATAACAAGGTAAACAAGCACAATCGTGGTTTAATGTTCAAATAAAGTCAGGTGACAAAATTTAAACGTAGTCCAGAATGATTATACAGCAATGGATGGGAAATATTTTAAGGCCAATTATAGCCACTGTAACATAATGTATTGTCCTCCCTGATTTTTTGTAATTTCTCCCAAAATGTCATCTACAAGTAGAAGTTGAGATTTTGTTCTAAAATGTCCGTGGCTTTGTAGGATGAGATCGTGGCCAATGAGGAAAACATTGAACATTTCCACAAGAAGTCTGAGGAGATCCAGAAGATGCTGCAGGGACAAGAACCACCACTGGAGCTGCAGGTGAGTTCAAACATCTAGACGCTTTTCCACCAATAGTTCCGGGAACTTTTAGTACCAGGAACTCATCTCAGGAACTAAAAGGTTCCTGCTGTGGCCCTATGTTGTCTGCGCTTACACCACGGCCCGAAGTCCCGGAAAGGTTTTGCAAATCAGGCCCATGATATGAACTGCATTGCACATGTCATTTTAGAGAGTACGTTCAAGTTGTGCTGTTGCTGGTCGTTCTTCATTACATCGCAAATGGATTGAATCCACACAGGAAAGCAGAAATCGTTATATTTTTAAATATCCTGGGTGAAATATAACACTGTGAGCACTCGACCAATCATATATCTTCACCACTGCAGCCCCGCCCCCAAAGTTCCTGTACCCTTTGTAAATTAGGCTACTATCCCCCAACATGGACTTTTCCAATGGTAAAAGGGGCTTTAGTTATCTCATTATAAAAACATATTGAAACTTGTAGTGCTCTATTCACAATCCTAGATTCAGTGTTTGCATCTTTTGCAATGTCTCTATCCTATTTTCTCATTGTATCTATACAGTGATGGAAACTCAGCTGAGGAAGAGGATGCAGTTATCCACTAGTCCAGTTATTGATTTTCTTTGTACTAGTCCTGTTTTTTTTTAAGGAAAGTAAGGGTTTCTCTTCCAAGTTTGTTTTTACTTTTGCAAACAAGTCTAGTGCGCATAAGCCACATTCACAAATCAAAACAAAACAATTCAGGAGGCCTATAATGCTATATTCTGCATCCTAGATAAAGTTGTTTTAGTATTTTGCTATGTCTTAATGTATCAATTAGAAAAAATCTTTGACATAAAAAAAATTCCCATTGATTTTGGAAAATGATTAATCGAAGAAGATAGGAATAGTGATTTGTACATGAATCGGTTATTTTACCACCCATAGTCTTCGTCCTTTCTTCTCAATAATTAATGCTATATTCTGAATCCTAGATGAAGTTGTTTTATGTATTTTGTGCGATGTCTCATTGTATCCCCCAGGTGATGGAAACCCAGATGAGGAAGCGTATGCAGCAGGTGAAGGAGCTTTTCACAGACTGCACCGACGTGTTTGAGGAGCTGATCTCAGTGAAGACTCACCTGGCTGAGAAGTTAGAGGAATGCCAGAGCGCGGTGGAGAACATCCAGGCTGCTCTCAGTAAGGTGGACGCCTCACAACCAAAGGCAGAAGACCAGATACAGGTACAAGGCAGAATGTTAGTGATGAGTCAATTTGAGTTATTTATTGAGATATCGGGATGATTTCTTTTGATTATTTCTCGACAAAACTATTATCCTTGTTACTAAAGGAAAACAGAGAAAATAAAATTTATGATTTCATGTCTGTTTTTGGGCTGTTTAGGGTATATCCAAGCCTAGATACAGGTACATGGATGTTGTAGGTCCTAACTCACTTTGGTTCAGTGATTTAGTTTGTCCATTTTAGCCCGTTGTCTAGAAGAACTTATACTATATATTCCTGGTATTTCGTACCTTATGGACCACTTGAATTCTACAGAATTCTTACAATTTTAATTTGATTTGGTTGAAAAATGTACCTGATATGATGAGGTCCGAAAGACTGTGTCTCAGATGGTAGGGCGGGTCGGCCAATAATTGAAGGGTTGGCGGTTCGATCCCCGCCCTGCCACTTGTGTCATGGTTGTTTTGTCCTTGGGCAAGACACTTCACCCACCTTGCCTCGTGTGAATGTAGATAGTTAGTATCTGTATTTATTTAACCTGTATAAATAAAAGGTTAAATAAATAAATACAACTTAAAAAAAAATTAAAAATATCTCCCTTGTCCCCTCCAGGACCTGGTAGATGACCTGGCCTCTCAGGAGGAGGAGGCTGATGCCGTGCTGAGGGAGGTGGGCTTGGTGTCCAGCGTGGCGAGCCCTCAAGTCCTGGAAGCTCTGACTGAAGACGGACACAGACTGAAGGAAGCCATCGCACGGACCAGAGACATGATCCACCTCAAGAGAGAGGAGAGGGACAAGGGTCTGCTCAAGGTCATCACAGGTCAGTGTACAGTTTATTCATTTATTTGTTTTATTTGAGTTAGTTATCATTTTCATCTGTAGTCCCTGGGCAGGAAACAGAAGATAACATCTCTGTCAGTGTGTATATTTTTGTACACTAAATTCAAATCACTTTTATTTATCTATTTATTTATTTGTATTTATGATGGCAAACTTTAAAACATCAAGGTCATCACAGGTCAGTGCTAAAATGAGTGTGTTCGTCTCATTTTAGGAGGTTATTTTTGTACTTTAAATTAAAATATATTTATTAATTTATGTGTATTCATAAAGGCAAACTGTAATACATTAGGGTTATCACAGGTAAGTGCTAAGTCTGGCTGCACCCACAATTTTTTTTTAGTACTGTGTTTTTTTTATAGCGTTTGTATGTGAAATAAAACTAAACTAAACGACACCATTTTAGCAGGTTATTTTTGTACTTTAAATTAAAATCACTTTATTTATTTATTTATTTATTTATTTATTTATCTATCTATCTATCTATCTATCTATCTATCTATCTATCTATCTATCTATCTATCTATCTATCTATCTATCTATCTATCTATCTATCTATCTATCTATCTATCTATTTATTTATTTATTTATTTATTTATTTATTTATGTGTATTTCTGATTGCAAAATTACTTCTTCTGCTTCTTTTATTTGGAGAGTTTTTTTCTGTTTGGTACCTTTTTAATATCCTGTCATTTTGTAAGACATGCACAATGGGATGGGATCTAGTTTGTTCTTTTCTTACTTTCTTGATGTTCTATTTATGTTTTGTCATCATATATAACGGTGTATTTGTGTCTATTTTTCCCCCTAGATGAAAGGCAGGCGTTCCAGGGATGGTTCCAGGACTTGCAGGTGTCGGTCAACGAATGCTTTGAGAATCCTGAGAGCAGAACCGACGTGGAAACATCTCTGAATAGACTCACTGTAAGTGGATGTGATCACCGAAGGCTTACCTCATGTAGATGTACAGGCAGTGTTTTTGTAATAAACCAGAATTCCTAATGGGGCCGACAGAAGTTACACACTAGCTTAAATTATATTAATGATTTGTGAGTATTTGTTTATTTAAAGGTGCTACGAAGAATTTTTAAATATATCTGAAACAGTCTCACACTTCCTCTGATGATCATTATTTACTTGTAACAGCAAACGAGACCATCAGTGCAAAGAATGCTATTTGTATATAGTTTTTCTTAATGCCTTTGTCATGGGTTAGCTCACCAAGGAACAACAGCACTACCACTTTTTTTCAAAGGCGCGCTAGAATTTACAAAAACTGAAAGTTCCTCGGAGCACCTTTTAACTTTAAAACATTTAAAAAATAAAGGAAAATTATGGTCCCTCACAGTTTCTCTCGTGTGTGTGTGTGTGTGTTTGTGTGTGTGTGTGTCCTTCAGAGTTTCTTGAAGTCCAAAGCAGCAGAGAAGCGTCTGGAGCAGTTGAAGGCTCAGCTGGAGAGAGGCAGCCAACAGGCTCCGTCTACAACCCTATCCGAGCTCACCGATTGGCTGAGAGAGCAGCAGGCCGAGGTGGGGACGTTTAGCACACACTGCCTCAACAGACAGAAACAGATGGAGGCACTGCTCACCGACCTGAACAGGTGAGTGTGTATTTGGTTCCTTCAAAAGCAAGTCTGCAAAAAAAGCTATAGTGCGTAATTTTTCATATAAAGGAATGTTTGTTATGTTCAAGCGATCGCCAAACAAGTTGATACAAAGTTGATTAAGCCTATCAGCTCCACAAAACTCTCTCTGTATTTCTCAGTATGGCAGCGTTTATAAATTGGTTTCCCCTCCCTCCCCCCTCCCCCCCACACACCCTGACACTGGTGCAGGAGCTCAGAAAAATCCCAAGAAGAGCCCAAGAAATGTTTCAGTTGTTGCCTCCGTTTATAAAACCTATTGTTTGACTTGTGTCTTGTGTTGTCCAGTCTGCAGAAGCAACACGACAGCTTCAGTGATTGGCTGCAGAGCAAAGAGAAACAGTCTGTGGACTCGGACAAGATCAAACTCCTCCTCAAAGTCCTTCAGGATGAGAGGTGAGCTTCAACGTTCACGTGTTGTTAAATACAGGACACATACAGCAACTTGTAACTTCTGGTTGCAAAAAAAAAAATAATAATAATTTGGTTTCTCTTTTTTTGTGATACATTTTGTTTATAGAAAATTATAATCACTAATTAGTTTGTTTTTTAAATATTTATTAACATATTAAAATCATTTTAATATTTTGAATAACCAAAAGATACACAGCCCTTTTCCATTGCCTAGTCATTCTTTTATATCTTATGTCTTGGATATTGCCTTGTTGTTGTAGAAATGTTCTAAAATAAAATATTTTTCTTTTCATATGTCAGTGGTAAAACAGATTCTCTGGGTGAGCTGTTGGCCTCCGTGCGCAGACAGGGCATCCGAGCTGAGGGGCTTTTGAAACGCGGCGATAACTTGATCCAGCGCTATAGAAGCCTGGTCGCTAGGCTACAGGCCCAGGCCGACGCCCACAACGCCATGCAGGGAGAGTGTGACAAGTTTAACAACGAAGCCGAGGGCACTAGGACCTGGATCACTGAACTGCTGAAACCGCTCACTTCATCCACCGGCAGAGACACACAGAAAGCTCAGGTCAGTCAGTTTGAAAACTAATATCATAGATATTGGAATATAGAGGAAATGAGAAAGAATAACCTACAGTATAACCTTATATTTATTCAATAAAAAAAGACCAAATTTGACTTTTTCTTTCTCTTGCATGAGACATACTGTATATCTTATTCCACCATTTCTTGAATTTTATTTCCAAACTATCTTTTACAAAACATTAAAAAATTGCAGGTAAAAATTACTATGTAAACTGTGTAGTCTTACAATAAACCATTTCACAAAAATACATTAAGTAGACAAGACAAAAAAGGAAAGACTTTGACTTAAACAGACTTTTTCTTTTGGGCTCATGTTGAAGAATATTATATTGTTTTCCACTTTTTTCCTCTTTCTCTTTTCTTGGTTTTATTGCACCATTTCTGATCTCACACCCAAGTTAAACTTTACTTAAACCTCCACGAGGGACTTTTAAAAGTTTATAAAACACTCTCAGTATCAGCAAACAAGACCATCAGTGAAAAGACATCCTAGAGTTGTGGAGATATTTCAATCTCATACTAGCGACACTATCAATATCACTAAAATGTATTTTCCATTTTCCAAACATTTCCATAATTCTTCCCCATTTCCTCCCCCAGGCTATCCTGCGCTGCAAATCCGAGGGAGACTCTAAAATCTACGATCTGAGAGAACACAGCGAACGTCTGTGTTACAACGACAACCTGGAGCGAAGCAATAAGGAACAACTTCAGGCATCTCTACGGGAGACTGAGGAGCAATGGAGTGCGGCGCTGCAAACGGCCGAACAGGCTTTAGACAGGGCCCAGACCCAGGCACATCTAGACCAGGACTCGGAGGACTTTAAAACACAGTGTGAAAACGTTCAGTCCTGGATTAAAGACCAGGAGCAGAACCTAAAGTCGCTCGGAGGATGCATGCAAGTCCAAGAGAAGATTCAGATCGCAAAGGTAAGTTTAAAATTTCCTACGAGGAACTTTTAAATATTTCTGAAACAGTCTCATTTTCCTCTGATGATCATAAATGACATGTAACAGCACACGAGACCATCAGTGCAGAGAATGCTATTTTTATATAGTTTCATGGCATTTGCTCGGGGTCTGAATCCCCGCCAACTCAGACCAATCGATTTACAGCAGACGGGAGAAACCTGTGTTTATGAACGGCACTAAATCACAGTTCACTTTGCTTCACCATGGTCATATTACCATTATTAATCTGGCATAGTCACATATTACCTCATCATGGCCATGCATCCTGCCGTCTCTCTTTCACTCACTTCATAAACAAATGCACGCACCGCCTGCACACACTAGCAAAGATCTTTAGGGCAGCAGGCGCCGGTTCCGGAAAAAAAAAAACTACCGCTAGGGGCAATACAGTCAACAAAACGTGGAAGTTCGTAGTGGCTATTTCATGTCTTTGTTTTTGTGCAAGTTGAAGAAATTAATCATATTGCAAAAGTATGATAAAAACTATATTTGTTGGACATCTTGGCAAATTGGTCTCCTAAAGTGATATTTCTTCTTTCCAGGACACTCTGAGCTCCAAGCCTGATGGAGATTCAAAGATCCAGGATTTGAAGCATCGATGCCAGAGTCTGTGTAACAACCAGGACTTAAACGAAAGCAGCAGACGGGAGTTAAATACGGCGCTCACACACACAGAGGAGCAATGGAGGAAGGTCCTAAAGGAAGCTGAAAAGGCCCTCAGTAAGACAGAGACGGAGGCAGAGACAGAGAGGGAAGTGGAGGCTCTGAAAAGCCAGAGTGAGAGCATCCAGTCCTGGGTCAAAGAGCTGAAGCAGAAGCTACTGTCCTCCGGTGGGCATACAGTGGAGGAGAGGCTGCAGGTCGCACAGGTCAGTTTGTTAGACAGGTTTGATATTGTTTTTTTTTGCCAATGAGTAGGACATGACTCGAGACTGGATTTTTGTTTCTTGAGAGTGAAAAACTGAACTGTTCGATCATCATCAAATAATTATAAATAAAAGACAAATTACACATTATATTTAATTTAGCACCGTTACTACTTAGACTACTGTCTAGTACACTTTGCAAATGTGAGTAAAACTCAAACATTTTAAGGTAACTGTCTGCACAAGATTTTGTAGTTTTGAAGGCAACTAAAACTCTTGAGTTTGGAAGAAAACGGATTACATTTGAGCCAATTAATATGTATAATAATTTAAAAACTGTCCGAAAAACTTTCTGAACCAAAAAAAGTTGGCACAACTTTTATGTTTTTTTGATGTCTTTTATTGTAGAACTCAAAACTTGAGGTTACATTACATATGAACGATATGTCATCTTGACAATGGCTCAAATGTAGTAAGTTTTCCTTAAATCTTAATAGTTTCAGTTGGCCTCAAAACTAAAAAATCTAGTAATGATAGTTGCATGGAAATGTTGAGATGTTTACAGTTTAGTGATAACTTTGCACTTGTAATAAAGACCACGTCAACCTCTGATCTTTATGTCCCAAACCAGTATTTCTGTGTATCACCTTCAGGCCGTGTTGACATCCAAGCCGGAGGGAGATTCTAAAGTTCTCCTGCTGAAGAGAACAGCTGAGAACATGTCTGAACATCTGGATGAAAGCAGCAGACCACTGACCCAGCAGCTAGTGTCCGACACAGAGCAGCAGTGGAGGGCCGTGCTACAGGCAGCCAGCCAGGCGGAGCTCAGGGGGATCTCGGATGACTTTGATACCCAGAGTAAGAACACTCAATCCTGGGTACGAGACAGACAACAGAAGCTGCAGTCTGTGGGCGCGCACACACCACCGACGGAGAGGAGTAACACTGCACAGGTAGGGTTGGGTTAATTGGTTCTTAAGGGTATATTTTGGTAGCGTTTTTAGATATTTTTGGCAGCTTTTTGAGATTTCATTTTAGTCTTTTGAAGAAAATGCTTATTGGTTTTAGTCACATTTTAGTAAATTTTATTCCAGTTTGTCTAGTTTTAGTTGCTGGAAAGTGATGACGTTTTATTCAGCCTTTAGTCAAAATCTTCTATCTCTTTAATTCAATGAGGGATTTTTTTTGCATTCACTTCATCAAAAACTTAATTTTATTTTTTGAATAGCGTTAACTCTCGGTTAACTTAGCCTCTTATTTTTGGTTTGTTAAAGATTGCCATCACTTAACTGAACTCTTCCTCCCCTTCATATTAACTTTAAAATGTATAACAGTTTGAATGAATCAGTTATTGCAGTTCATCAATATTATGTTATGTTTTATTTTTTTCCAGTCTGTCTTGAGCTCTAAGCCTGAAGGCGACTGTAAGGTGAATAACCTCAGGAGGCGTGGCCAGAGTGTGTGTGACCATGGCGACGCAGACCAAAGCAGGAAGTCCCACGTAGAGCAGACGGTGAGAGACACAGAGGAGCAGTGGAGGGCCGTGCTGCAAAACGCCAAGCAGGCCGAGGCCGCTGCAGGAGCCCAGATCACCATGGGGACAGAGAGGAGGGAGATGGAGGTAAGGGGACAACTACATGTAAAAACTGCATTCACTGTTTTTTATGTGTGTTTATGTGCTTTAAATAAAGTGCATTCACAATTACTTATACTGGGTGTTTTGATAGTGTAAAATATATTGATGCATATAAAGGGATTATTAGATATTTCTGTGATTAAAAAAAATCTATATTTTGTGACATCTGTATCGATTTCCAGTTCCGAAAAAATCCTCAAAAAAAATGAATTATTCTTACTACCTATTGTGAATGTACATTACTTGGAATTTATTTTAAATGTAAATTTGGTAGAAGCGTCCGAACAACTGAATCGCCAAAAAAATCAATTTAGAACCATCTCATTATGTAAATATCGTTTTCTTTTTCAGATGAAAGAGTTTGGCAGTTATCAGCAGGACATCGGCAGCTGGCTGACAGACCTCACACAACAAGTGGAGGCACTTAAGATCCAGACCAAGGCTGAAGACAAACTGCACTCTGCTCAGGTCAGCTAATAGCTCAGGGAGAGTGTGGGTCATGTGACAGGGAGAGATGATCTCATTATCACAAAATGTATTTGATGATATACATTTTTAGTTGTATTTTTATTTGAATTTTTTCAAATTCAACTGCTGTTTAAAGGTGAGAAAGTAAAATGGTTAAGGAGAGAACAGACTGGTACAGATAAAGTAGGGTCACTACTGCCTATAATGAGATGCCAACTTTTATTGACAATTGTATGCTGAAATTCAGTGGAGATGCAGCTAACCGGACAATTCTACTAATGTTCTGTTGGATGCATAATTAATTTTGGGATCTCATCAAACAGACCATCATAAACTCCAAGCCTGAAGGAGACTCTAAGCTCCAGGAGCTCAGGAGACGCTGCCAGAGGCTGTGCGGTCAAGACATCGAGGAACACAAAAAACAAGAGGTCATTATATTTAATTTATCATTTTATTAAGGATCCCCAAAATCCCCAAACGATCCCACTACCTGTCCGCATTGTGTGTCACTGTGCGACTTGATTACGTACCAGTTTACAGAGCCTATGCTGCGTACTGTCTACTGTATTTTATCAGTGTTAATACGCAGCTTAGGCTCTGTAAACTGGTACGTAAACAAGGGGGCCGACTGTAAATAGCAGCACACTTGTTGACAGAGCCTAGGCCTTTGTAGATCTTTACAAAAAGTGATTTTAACAACAAGCATTCTCCAGAAAATTGCTGATTACACCACACATTTCATCCAGCTTCAACAGACAGTGAAAGGTGCAATTGTAGGCTTTGGAAATTGGTATATGAACAAGGGGGCCTACTGTAGATAGCAACATACTCATTTACAGAGCCCAGGCCTTTTAATTTTAACTTGCTGATTACACCTTTAACAGCAAAAATTTCCTCCACAATCACACACAGCTTCAACAGACAGTGAGCGGTGCAGAGGAGAAGTGGACGCAGGTCATTCATAGCTCCAAACAGGCGGTGGAGCAGGCAGAGAGAGGCTGCACGCTGGAGCTTCAGATCAGAGACTATGAAACTCTGAGAGAGAACACCAGAGCCTGGCTGCAGGAGAAGCAGCAAAGCCTGGGGTCTACGGACGCACAGACGGACGCTGAGAGGACTATTAACACTGCACAGGTCGGTTTGAATAGTAAACGGTTTGGTTGAATATATGGTAACACTTTACAATTAAGTACACATGATTTTAGTAACTACTACAGTTTTTTTGTTAGTTTTTTTAGTAACTGCTTCATAGTTTTGTAGGTAATGTATAGCTATGTAGTAGTTACAAAAAAAATTTGGTGCCAGATTGTAAATCATAAAACTAAAGTTGATTGATTTGAGGGTTCAGATCATAATTTCTTAATATAATTTATTTTCCTCAGTCTATCCTTGTCTGCAAAAGTTAGAAATGCATTGTGGATAAGATGAAAAAGTTAAACGTACTCAGTATTTAAAAAATAAAATAAATTAAACAATAAAAAATATTGTAGAAAAAGAAAAAAAAAAGTACTCTGCGATTTTGCTGAAAGTAATTAATATGCTAAAAAAAAATTCACATTGATATTTTTTCAATTATTTTCCCCAGACCATATTGAGCTGTAAGCCCGAGGGAGACTCTAAGCTAACAGAGCTTCGGCTGCGGTCCCAGAGTCTGTCTGACCAGGCGGACCTCGAGGAGAACCGTAAAATATCAACCCAACAAACCGTGAAAGACCTGGAACAGCAGTGGACCAAACTTCTACACTCCGGTGAGAACACACTGAAGAAAGCCCAGCTCCAGTACTCACTCTCCAGGGAGCTAGATGCCTTCCACACCCAGGCAGCGAGCACCCAAACCTGGGTAAAAGATCTGCAACGACAGGCTGGGTCTAAAGGGAGCAGCACACAGGGAAGCCAGGCTCAGATAGAGGAGAGGCTCAACACAGCACAGGTAAAACTAAATAGGAGTTCTTAAAAATGTCTGTATGTTGTATGTTTTATTTTGCGTATCTCAAATGCATTAATAACTGTTTTCAACTACAAGGAAGTTCAGAAAGTGAATTATAATTATCTTATATTAAAGCTGGGGCATGTGATTTCTGATTGGTCAAAGTTAACATGAGCTGTACACTTTGACCAATCAGAGCGAGGCTCCGATTCTCTGTTCTTATTGGCTGTTGGGACTGTCCATTCACTTTGGCACGACTTTGTTGGTGTAGAGCATGTCAGGGAGGGACCATAGGGGAGGGACCAAAGAGAACAAGTGGAGCGGTTGAGGTATTTGGATTCAAATCTCTATCCCAACTGCCATTTTCTCCCCAAATCCTCCACCCCAGCTTTAACTAGAAAAGATGACCGGACGATTTCTCAAATATTAGTTATCCCTTTTTCAAGCACTTTTTTTAATATTTGGTACTTGAATGTCGAAACTTTAAATTTTTCTCAAAATAATACTCTCCATCCATATATATATATATATATATATATATATATATATATATATATATATAGATACTGTGTATATCACTTGATTATTTTTTTCATATATAAAATTGGTGGATAATTGTGTGTTCAGGTGATCCTGAGCTCCAAGTCTCTAGGTGAGTCTAAAGTGAGTGAGCTGAAGAGGAGAGCAGAGAGTCTGTGTGGGAGCAAAGGGCTGGAGCAGAGATCTGTGGTGGAGCAGACACTCAGAGACACAGAGCAGCTGTGGAGGAACGTTCTGAAGGGCGCCGAGGACACACAGAGGTACTGGACACTTTCTTATATTTGTGGGTGTGGTTTTCATATATATTCTTTTAAATTTTAAACGTTTTTATTTGAACTTTATTTCTCCAAATAAAACATTAAGAACAGTTTCTTATTTACAATATTGATCCTGAAGCAAAGCCTTAAAAAATTCAAACACAAGACAATTCATGGTGCTTTGAAGGGTCATTAAAATACATTAAAAATAAGACATAAGAAAATACTTTCAGTATGTTGCATTTAACAGATAATACAAATTTAAACAAGCAGGCAAATAAGTGAAATGGGCCCTATACAGAACCTTCAACTGTATTAAAACTAACCCAGATTTTATATTGTATCCGCATTTTATTTTACTCTCTGTGATATCTATCTTGAATTTGAAGGTTTAATTCACACTAATTTAATTGTGATTCTGAATTTTTCTGTGTCCCCCTCAGCCAGTTGAAGGGTGTAGTGGAGCGCCTGGTGTCTTGTCGGGCCCAGAGATCCCAAACTGAGTCTCGTCTCTCTGAGCTCCAGAAGCAGAGCTCCAGCCTGCCGCGTCTCTTCCCCTGGCCCGGCCTGGGAGAGCGCAGGGAGGCAGTGGAGCAGGCACGCACACTCAGGGACCACAGCACTGCTCTGGCTCCTGTTCTCAAAGACCTACGCAAACAGGTAAAGAATATTTTATTTTATTTTATTTTATTTTATTTTATTTTATTTTAATTTATTTTATTTTATTTTATTTTATTTTATTTTATTTTATTTTATTTTATTTTATTTTATTTTATTTTATTTTATTTTAAAATCTGTGTATATTTTCTCACAATTTGTTACTTGTTCTTACCTTGTGTTTGCTGAAAAGAAATCGGGTGTTATGGGTGTTAATACACAGCATAGTCTCTGTAGACAGGGATGTTGCCAACTACGTACCCTTTGTTTTCATACCAGTTTACAGAGCCTAGGCTGTTACTGATACTGATACTTTTTCCAGCAGACACACAGTGCAGACAGGTTTCGGATCATGAGGAGATATTCACTGATTTTGAACAAAAGTGATTTTGACAACAAGCGTTCTCCAGAATCACTGACTGTGTTGTAACAGTTCCCGATGCCTATTATATTTAAGGGCTTTTTCCACACCTAAGAGTCTGAACAAACATGCATGGTTTTGTTTCCTCCTCTAGTCTGCAGAGATGTTTGAGATCACTAAAGACAGTTCCTGGTCCGATCCCTCCTGGACAAAGAAGGAGGAGTCTATACCCGCCATGCTGGAAGATCTCACAGTGAGTTTTAGTCACTGAAGTGACAAAATACATCTAAAGAAAAATATAAGTAGCATCTTTACTAGCATCTTTCTTTTTAGACATCCGAAATTTGTCATACAACTGTTCATCAACCCAGTATTCATTTTATTTTCATTGAGACATTGTATAGTGGACCATCTGAGTCCTTAATAAAGATTATTATATAGTGTTATCTCAAAAAAATTAATATAATGGAAAAGGTCATTGAAAAAAATAATTGAATTGAAAAACTGAAACTTTCATATATTCTAAATGTATTACACATACATTGAAATATGCCAGGATTTTTTTTTTTGTATAATTTTGTTGATAACGGCTTACAGAATTGCTCATGAAAAAAAAATCCTCTTTTATGTAGCTTCACATAAAAGATAGTAACAAACGTTTGACCAATGACCAAGTTAATCTGCCTGTTGTTTTTTCAGAGTGCCATAGGCGAGCTGGAGCAGGGTATCCGTACAGAGAGGCAATGCACTCAGCTCGTGGAGCAGCATGAAGCTGCTCAGGCCTGGCTGAGAGAACACGTTAAAGGACTGGGAGATCCTCCAGCAGACAGACAGGGGCTACAGAGCGCAGTCAGCACACTCAAGGTATGTAGCCCCTTTATTAAAACATTTTTAATAAAGACATCTGAAACATTTAGAGTCATGTTTGGACACTGTGTGTACATGTTACATTTTTCACTAACAAATGGCAACATTTTAATGTTGAAGATTTGGGGCATAATGTATAACTTATTTTTTAATTTTTTTTAAATTGCCTGGTTAAATTATTGTCCGAGGTTCTTTTTTTATTTTATTTTTTTTATTTTAACCAATAGCGCAGTTAGTTAAATAGGAATTGGATTACGTTATTGGCAAGTTACTACTATATCAGCTTTTATTATGATAAAAAATAAAAACTGAAAAACTTTCACATTATTGGCAGTTCTTATGTATAAACCGTTGTAACATTATTGGCTTCTATACACGTGCCCTCATCTGTGGACATGTCCGGAGTCAACCCAACACCCCCAAAATGTTTGACTTGTTGTATATTATTTAAAACTCCTGACCAAACTCTCAATAAACTATTTCCAAAGACGCTAGTGATTTTTTTTTTATGCATTCTAATCATCTCGTTACCCCCTCTCTCCTCCTAACACCAGGCCTTGCTGCAGACAGTGGCACGAGAGCAGCGAGAGATGAAAGACCTCGACTCTTCCAGGGACAGTTTACTGAGCCTTTGCACACCGGGAGGCAAAGACGCCCTAACCCTGGAGATCAGCCATCTCCATGAGCTGTGTTCCACCTCAGAACAGGAGGTGAGTGCAGTTCTCTTCCTGTGTTTTAATGAATTTCTTATTTCGTCACAATGTTATGGCTTTGGGTATAGATGGGAGGGAGGGGGAGAGGGGTGTGTGTGTGTGTGTGTGTCTATGTGTGTGTGTGTGTGTGTGTCTATGTGTGTCTGTGTGTGTGTCTGTGTCTGTGTGTCTGTGTGTGTGTGTGTGTGTGTGTGTGTGTGTGTGTGTGTGTGTGTGTGTGTGTGTGTGTGTGTGTGTGTGTGTGTGTCTGTGTCTGTGTGTCTGTCTGTCTGTGTGGTCTTGTGTGTGTGTGTGTGTGTGTGTTTGTGTGTGAGTGAGAGTTTGTGTGTGTGTGTGTGTGTGTGTGTGTGTGTGAGTGAGAGTTTGTGTGTGTGTGTGTGTGTGTGTGTGAGTGAGAGTTTGTGTGTGTGTGTGTGTGTGTGTTTTTGCATGTGTGAATATCTCTGGGTGTGTCGTGGGAGGGGGTATGGGATGATGACTGTATTAAGCACTTTGAGTTACATTTGCTTGTATGAAAAGTGCTACTGTATATAAATAAAGTTTGATTGATTGATTGATTAGCTTTTAAATGTTTTATTTCTATTCATTCGCTTTTCTAATGTGTATTATGTATTTTAATATTGCCCCTGTAAAGCACTTTGAATGGCCTTGTGTCTGAATTGTGCTATAGAAATAAACTTGCCTTGCCTTGCCTTGATTAAAGGTGAGGGCGCGTCTATCGGGCTGTGAGAAGCGGCTGGTTGAATTGGACTCACAGCAGGCGAAGAGAGCCAGCGGGCTGAAGGAGAGAGCTGCAGCGCTACAGTGGGAACTACGATCTCTGGACCAAGCTCTGAGCTACAGCGAACCACAGAACAACATCACACAGCTACAGCAACACTGGCACAGCCTTCAGGTTATTACTACTTCCCTTATACTAGCTGTTATATTACTTAAACTTAGAGCGCCTTGCATGGCAGCTACTGCCATCGGTGTATGAGTGTGTGTATGAATGGGTGAATGTGGTCAGAAATGTAAAGAGCTTTGGGGCTGAGAAAATCGGCTAAAAAGCGCTATATAAGTCCAGTCCATTTACCATTTACCATTTAAACTAGTTAGACATGTGTGTTAGAACTTTACTTATACTATTGATTGGTTTATTGA
Organism: Hyperoplus immaculatus; assembly: GCA_949357725.1. NCBI lineage: Eukaryota > Metazoa > Chordata > Actinopteri > Uranoscopiformes > Ammodytidae > Hyperoplus > Hyperoplus immaculatus. The sequence continues at coordinate 29,338,591 of OX442363.1, forward strand.
TAGATTGTCTTTTTTTCGAACATGCAAGCAATAACAAAAAAATCGTATACTACCTATATATAATTAGTATACCACTTTACTTATACTAGCTAGACATATGTGTTAGAATAGTCCAATTCTTCCAGTGTTATTGAAATTCAAGCACTTCAAGTTCAGTGAATGAGCTGAAAAGATAAGAGGTAAGACTTGCTAGAGGTTAAAGAAAAAGTGTAGGTGACCACCATGGACGTCGATTTGGCTAAACAAGTGGGGGGGACAAACAGGCATTCTGGAGTGCATTTTCAAAAGTGGGGGGGACAATGAGGAAACATCTTTTTTTCTCTTTAGTGCAGGTGATGAACAGTTCTGAAAGACGGCATACCCGCTCACTAATGAATAAAATGTATACAAAACACTGATGTCATTTGATGAAAAAAGCATTTTCAAAAAGCAGCGGACATATGAGCCACTAGCTGCTCCCCATAGCCCAACCAAACATGACGTAAACAAAAGGAGCTTGGGAAGGTAGTTCCGACTGAGCAATCTGATCTTTTTCTTTCTCTAAACCTATATATTGTTAAATCAAAAACAATAAACAACAAACAGGCACGCACGGCCGATTTCAAATAAGTTCCTCCCTTTCTTTCTCACTCACTCACTCACTCACTCACTCACTCACACACACACGGGACGTATATGAAATGTCACGACGGTGACTTCAGGTTTGCCCGTAGCCTACTGTAGTTTGGTCTAAATGATTAAACATCGCATCCATCGACTTAACGGACCCGTCCCTCACACCGAGGGCCGAAAAAACGTAAGGCAACAAGTCAAACCTTCGCCGATTCAAACTACCGGTACTACTTCTATTCAACTTAAAAATAGAAGACAGCATTCATCATTATGTAGGACTACAGCATAACTAATGGCAACTCCACTCCATAAACTTTATCTTAATAGATAAAGTACCAGTAGCATATGCCCCATGAACCTGTCCAGCATCAGAATGTAACCATTTATCCACATTGCAGAGCTTAGGTTTGTCCGTCAGTAACAATGAAAACACAACTGCTCAATTGAATATAAAATGCAGAATGGATTGCACTCGGTATCAATTCATCCAACTGTATTATTAAATAAACTCCAAAAAAGTTTCTGACTCACCAATCTGACTCCCTGGCTGTAGAAATAAGCAAGACGATAATAATCCAGTGACAGTCTGACTGACAGCACAGCTAGCTAGCATCCTTCCGTTCATGTAGGCTACCTGTCCGTTTGAAATGCTCGAACATTGTTTGTCCCTGTTGCTCCTGTACACCGTCCAAGGCTGGCGCAGGCCTTTCTCTTGCTATTCATTCTGTTCCCTTTTAAATTATAATCCATTTTGTTAAAATTCCTCCAGTCTGAAATATCTGCGGGCACGGCAGAATGATGTAATGACGTTGGCCTAAGCTGCGTAAATGTCTATTCATATCTCGATTTTAATTGGTCCATGAATGATATGTAATGTAAAGGCTTATAGAGCTGTTAAGCGGAAGTGCTTTACTTCCGGGATATGGGACCTCTCGGCTCGAAAAATTACAACGGTAGTCAATGGAAAGAAATGTATTATTTTCTGGTCCCAGTCATGAAATGCCTTCGATTACACATATGTTTTGTATGGATTTAGATGGTATTTTTTCGTGCAAAGAATGGAACAATTTAGCGAGTAGAAGCTGGATACGGTCAGGTTTTGTGCAGAGCGCTTTTGTGGACTACAGCTCTTCGCTGCTCTTGACACTTATGATATACGTCACCACCACTCACACCCGCTTAGTTCAGAAACATGGCTGTGTCTTTAATGCACTTTACCGCCTTCTTTCAATGACAAGACAAAAGTCTTCAGCGTGGCGAAAACCACAACACAAGTGGACATGTGGAGAGTTTCAATTTCTCGAGTGGGAAGATTGTTGGCGTTGTCCACGCCAGCCATTAGCATTAGCACTGTCCGTCGAGAAGTGGAGGGAATGTGTTGAGGTGACGTCACAGAGGCGACAAAACTTGTAGTTGTTCTCGTAACATTTTTTCAAAAGCCGTTAGACGAATAATCATACAACATACCGTCAAACTCTTCACATTAAAAATGATCATTTAGACCCATACAAAACATATATGTAATCCAAGGCATTTAATGACTGGGACCAGAAAATAGTAGATTACTTTCCATAGACTCCCATTAATTTTTTTTCAGCCGAGAGGTCCCATGCCCCGTAATTCCGCCACTTCCGCTTAACAGCTCTATGTGGCATACCATTTACGTAAAAAAGGCACAAAGAATTATGCTTATTTGCGTACATGTTAAATAATACAGAATCAAGTGCGCATGCGCGAAAACTTTTTTTTTCTTGCCTTCCACAATGAATAGGCGCAAAGGCACTGATTCTCTGCCGTACACAATGAATGGGAAACAGCAAAGGCACAATATTTTTTTGGCGTAACTTACTAACTGCCACGTTTCGAATCAAAACGTCTACACTTTTTTAAAGGATTACATGTAAAGATCGAAATAATTAACAGTAATAATACAAATATAAGTTTATTAAATAAAAAAAATTTTTTATTTTATTTTATTTTTATTTTATTTTTTTGCACACGGCGCCAGGGTAGGCACTGTAAACAACATCGTCAGAATCCATGTGCCGCGACACAAGCTGCTGTTAGTGTCCGCTACATTTACAGTCATTAGTGGGCATAGAGGATGGTAATCCCTACAGTTTACACTTCACAACGGGACACTTAAAGCCACTCGCCGTTGTCTCTCTGCTGCTGATTGAAATGCATCAGTCTTCTCTGGTGTGCAAACTAGCGGAGACTTCGGAGCATGTTTTCTCTGGTGTGCAAACTAGTGTGGTGTGTGTGTGTGAGAGAGAGAGAGAGAGAGAGAGAGAGAGAGAGAGAGAGAGACCTTGACGCTGTGTTTTAATACGACTGGACGCACTCCATGTCCGGCTTAAAAAGTGGGGGGGACAAAATGAGTCTTGACGAAAAGTGGGGGGTACATGTACCCCCCATCCCCCCCGTAATCGACGTCTATGGTGACCACAAATGTAAAAGATCATTTGAATGTCTGAGTTCTACAAAGGGCCTCTATTAGGGAACAAAGAATGGGTTCACAACGTTTAGCTTTTTGGCATCAATGACAGTAAATGAAGCCTTGAAAATTGATGCAAACAATTTACACAGGTGTATCTCGGAAGCATTATATGGACAATATTGCACTGCAGAAAGTAGTAGATTAATATTATTGTTAGATTATGTTAATTTCAGATTACTTTGAAACATTAAACTGCATAAATTGCAATAGAACTGGAAAAATGGAGTTGTTCTAAAACACAAAACACAAATTCTGATAAATGAAAATCTGAAATACACCTTCAGAAAAAGGTTTTGTACATTAGGTGAGCAAACATGACATTGTTGCAGACATGAATGTTACTTACGTGGTTTTGTTGTCTTCCTTCTCGTTAGAACTGTGATATGTCACTACAAGATTTGGGTGTGAAAGTCCATGACCTTAACAAGGAAGTGAAGGCTTTACCTGCCACGGAGCTGCCGACAGAAATCATCACTATGGTGGAATCCTTATGCCAGCAAAATGACAGGTACCTTGACTCACAACTGTTATAATTTCAGCTTTGATATACAGCTCTGGAAACAATGAAGAGACCACGTTTGAGTAGAACAAACCCTTTGCTTTTATAATATAAACTACTGACAACATTTCTACCAAATTCACAATAAAAATATTATGATTAAGAGCATTTTCAATAAGTAATGTAGAGATGAAGGTTGAAGAAAAATCTGGTCTCTTAATTTTTTCCAGAGCTGTAGTAGATCTTTGTCAGATAAATTATGACCCTAATTGTTACACAGTTCATAAGACAGCTAGCACCACTATATTTGATAAACACTTAACATTGGAAAACGATTCATATAATCGTGTCGAAGTAAAATCTGTCCACTTCACCACTTGGGCTTCTTAAACTGTATATGACCTATTTCTAAAAATTCTACATGAAAAAGTCTCAGCTGGCATCCGTCTACGTCAATTTAGCTTTCAATTATTCTAACATACAACCAACATGCCTTGGTGGGTCATGCTGATCCTGATTAATGACATTGAAACACATAGTTCTCCTGATTTATAACCTGAAACGTCCAAAGATTACAGTTTATCTAATCTTGAATTTAGCAATGTGAATCACAGTTTTCTGACCGCTTTATTTCGCATTATTTGTCGCATTATTGGATGCATTATTAGACGCATTATTTGAAGCATTATATCATATTATTTTTAATTTAAATTCGAACACATTTGTTGATCCAGAAAAATATGTTTTAATCTGTTCTTGTGCTTGCAGTTGTTTCACTTGCAAACTGTCTAATGCAAAATCAATCATATCTAGTATATTTCATGCAGATACCTTGCAAATTGTTGTGTTAACCATGCAATATATTTTTTCCAATTGTTGCCTACAGCCTAAAGTCCAGGATGAGTGAGCATCAGGGCACCTGCTCTACAAACACAACTCGCTATGTGATGGACTGTCTCCACGGTCTTCAGGAGTGGAACCAGCAGAAACCATCAGACTCCATTTCTTCTTTGAAGGTTCTTGTAATATTTTTACTGTTTTGTTAGGCAATGTAAGTACTTTGTTTCAGTGAATATTTGTAAAGTTGAATACGTTTAAGAGCTCACTATTGCCTAGATAACGCAATTGCATAACGCTGGTAGATATTGGAACTAAGAAGATATGATTCAATGAAAGAGGGAAAAAAAAGTTATCAGAAAAAGTTGGTAAGTTTAGGGATTGGTGGAGTGTAACATTTAAACTATATAATACCTTTATTTATGCTCACGTGGCAATTAATGATTTGTTCGATTTTTTTATTTCGACAAACACTTTTAACAGTCTTTTCCTCTTGGTTTTAGGAGAGTTTTGAAGAAGGTGAAAAGTTGCAGGTCGGCCTGCGAGAGGCGCTTTCTCAGAAGACGTTTCTAACCGACTGTCTGATGCCGGTCCTGTTTGAGAAGCTGGAGAAAGACGGATCAGCTACTCTCAAAGAAGCAGAAACACATAAGGCTTCTCTCAGCCAGAGCTTGAAGGTATTTAAATCATGTTGAATAAACTTACATATCTGATGTCATTCATTAAATATTGCATGATTTATCCAGGATACAGATAAGTAACATTGACGTAACTGATGTATTTCGTATCCTTTCATTCAAGGAACTCGGTGAAAAGAGAAAGAAGAAGCTGCCTGATGTCCCTCGTGGTAATCAAGAGGAGACAAAGACACCTATAGTGGCACCACCAAGAAAAAACAAACGCTCACCTGAGAAAAAAGTAATACAGCTGCCGGAAGCTGAGGCTAAAGCATTAAGGTCTACTGAGACAGCTGTGATGGAAGACACAAAATTAACTGTTGAAATTACAGAAACAAAATCTCAATACAAGAGTATGATGTGTGCGTTGGCAACAGCCCAAAGTTTTACCACTTCTGAAGAGGCACAGTTCAGAAGCACGGAGCTCGTTATCACAACTGAGCCCGTTGAGGCTGAACAAATTAAACCAGCTGTTCCAGAACCTGTTCTGATCCAAAAGGTCACTGAGAATGTCCTTGAATCAGTCCAGATTAAGCCAACCATTGTACCACCCAGAAGAAAGGCTAAGAATGGTGACAATTCCACAACTTCTGAGACAGTTACCCAAGTTATTTCACCGGATGCAAAGCCTGAACAAATTAAGAAAGAAGTTGACGATCGAAAGTCTTCTATTCCTGATGTGGTCACAGAATCAACTCAAAGTACTGTTGTGGAGTTGGGTAAGCTTTCACCAACCAAAAGAAAGTCAAAGGGTCTCAAACCTTCCCCGGAACCAACTACCACAGAGTCGTTAAAGACCGAAGGAGGGCCTGATAGTCAAAAGCCTTCTTCAGCTCCGGAAAAGGCCACATCAACAACTGTGATTACTGTTGTCGAAAAAGGAAAGGTTTCAGCTACCAAAGAATTGCCAAAAACCAAGATGGAGTCTGACAGTCAGAAGCTATCTTCAACTTCGGAAGTAGTGACAACAACAACTGAGATTACTGAAACTACTGTTGTGGAAAAGGAAAAAGTTTCACCAACCGAAAGAAAGTCAAAGGGACGAAAACCTTCCCCAGAAATGACAAAGACCAAGGAAGAACTGGACAGCCAAAAGCCTTCTTCAACTACACAGATGGTGACAGCAAAAACAGAGATTAGTGAAACTACTGTTGTTGAAAAGGGACAGGTCTCCCCTACCAAAGTAATGCCAAAGGTTCTTGAGCTTTCCCCAACACTGGCAAAGACTAAGGAGGTGTCTGGAAGTCAGAAGGTGTCTTCAACCTCAGAAGTGGTCACAGTATCAAGTGAGATAACTAAAACTACAGTTGAGGATAAAGATATGGTTTCACCAACCGAACGGAAGTCAAAGGGACAGAAATCTTCCCCAGAACAGACCAAGACCAAGGAAGAACTGGACAGCAAAACACTTTCTTCAACTACACAGGTAGTGACAGCAAAAACAGAGATTACTGAAACTACTGTTGTGGAAAAGGGACAGGTCTCCCCTACCAAAGGAAAATTAAAAGTTATTGAAATCTCCTCAGAACTGCAAAATACCTCTTTAGCTGCACAGGTGGTAACATCAAAAACAGAAATGACTACATCTACTGTTTTGGAAAAGGGACAGGTTACACCAACCAAAAGGAAGGATCGGAAACCTTCCCCAGAATTGCCAACAACCAAGGAGGTGCCTGACAGTCAGAAGCCTTCTTCAACCTCGGAGGTGCTCGCAGCAAAAACTGAAATCACTGTTGTTTCACCTTCCAAAGAACTGCCTAAGGACAAGGTAGAACCAGAAAGCCAGAAGATGTCCTCAACCTCAGAGGCAGTCACAGCAACAACTACTGTTGTGGGTAAAGAACCAGTTTCACCAACCAAGAGAAGGTCAAAGGGTCGTAAGCCTTCCCCAGAACAGACCAAGGAAGATCCAGGCGCTGTGATACCAACTTCAACTCCATATGTAGTGACAGCAAAAATGGAGATTGATGAAACTACTGTTGTGGAAAAAGGACAGGTCTCCCCAACTAAAGCCAAGTCAACGGTTATTGAACCATCCCCAGAACCGACAAAGACAAAGGAAGGACCTATCACTCAGAAGCCATCTTCAACTGCTGAAGTGTTAACAACAACAACAACAACAACAACTGAGATTACTGAAACTGTTTTGGGGAAAGATACAGTTTCACCAAGCAAAAGAAAATCAAAGGATCGGAAACGTTCCCCAGAACAGACAAAGACCAAGGTTGAACTGGACAGCCAAAAGCCTTCTTCAACTCCTGAGGTAGTGACAGCAACAACTGCGAGTACTGTTGTGGAAAAAGGAAAGGTTTCACCTACAAAAGGACAGTCAACGGTTCCTGAACTTTCCCGAGAATTGCCAAAAACCAAGGAGGAGCCTGAGACTAAGAAACCAGCATCAACTCAGGAGGTGGTCACTACAACTACTAAGATTACCGAATCTACGGTTGAAGAGAAAGGGAAGGTTTCGCCAACCAAGACAAAGTCAAAGGGTCTCAAACTTTCCGAAGAACTTAGTACGACAGAGGTGATAAAGACCAAGGAAGAGGCTGGCACTCAGAAGCCAACTTCACCTGTGCTCGTGGTTACAACAACAACCACAACGAAAAGTACTGTTGTTTCACCTACCAAAGGAGAGCCAATGGTCCTTGAACTTTCCCCAGAACTGCCAAAGACCCAGGAAGAGCCGCAGAGACAGAAGGTGTCTTCAACTCCAGAGGTAGTCACAGAATCAACTGAAACAAGTGCTGTCAAAGAGAATAGGATGTATCCAACCAAAAGAAGATATAAGGGTCCAAAGTCCACCCTGGAACAATCTACCAAGGAAGTGGCGGGCACTAAGCAAGAGCCAGACACCCAGAAGGCTTTATTGAGCTCCATAGTGCACCCTGGCTCTTATGTGGAAGAAACAAAGAAAATAGCAACCATTATTCTAGATGTATCAGATCCTTTCATGCCAACGCATAGGATGTTAAAGGGTCATGACGTTTCCACAGTCCCAGAGGCAGTATCTCCCCTTGGTAAAATGACTGGTGTGGAGCCTAAGGAAACAGAGCAGAATTCTGGAAATCGCCCCAAAACCCAAGAGTTTCAAGTGCAAGCTGAAACTGCGGTTGTGGAACAATGTAAGGTTCAACCACCCAAGAGAAAGTCAAAGAGTGCTGAACTCCCTCTTCAACTTGCTGACACTAAGGCACCTCAGACAAAGGGAGAGCCTGATGGTCAGACATATTCTTTGACTTCCAATGTTCAAATTAAAAGTGTTGTTATTGAAGAAACAAATATTGTACCACCCAGAAGAAAGTCAAAGAATGGTGACTTTTCCACAACTTCTGAGACATCCGTTACCCATGTCATATCACCTGATGTGAAGCCTGAACAAATTAAGAAAGAAGTTGATCAAAAGCCTTCAACTACAGATGGGGTCCAGGGATCAACTAAAACTATTGTTGTGGAGAAAGATAAGCTTACACCAACCGAAAGAAAGTCGAAGGGTCTAATACTTTCCCAAGAACTAAGTACAACAGTTTCGACAAAGACCAAAGAAGTGTCTGACAGCCAGAAGCCATTTTCAACTACAGAGGTGGTCACAAAAACAACAACAACAACTGAGATTGAAAAGACAGTTGATATTCAGAAGAGATATTTGGTGCTAGATGTTCCTGAGAAGGGAGTCACCCAGACATGTGAGATGAAACCAGAGGCTATGGCTAAAAGGGACTCAACTCAGTTTACCTCAGAGGTGCACCCTCAAAGGACAGAGAGAGCATTTTCAGTAATAAGCTCATCTAAGCAAGACACAATAAAACCAAGTGGAACAGTGAAGCTCTCAGAAACCACACTGGATAGACCTAAAGAGGACAAGGAACATGGTGTCAAAGTAGAGCATGGTAAAGTGTCGACACTTGGAGTTTCTGATGCACCCAAAAGCCTGGATGGAAAGTTTGTTGAGGAAATTCACTTGGGCTCTGAAGTGCGCATTCTACAACTAGATATACAGACCAGTCAGGAAGGGGAGAACACATCTGTCCCAAGCACAACAAGGATAGATACAGTTCAAACAAGTATCCAGAGTCAAGGTGTGCTAGAAAACAAAGATATGAGTCCTGCAGATGTGAAGCCAAAGAAGGCTGCAGTTAAGATGACAACAATAGAAATGCGAGAAGGAAGTTCTGCCCAACCCTCTTCTGCTTCTGAAGCTTTGAGTCAAGACAAGGCATGGACAGAATTTGTAGACGTAAGAGTATCTAAGCAAGATAACGTAAAACAAAGCCAAACAGGACAGTTAAATGTAACTGAAACGCAAATCGAATTCATCAAAACCACACAGGAAAAACCCACAGGTTTCTTGGAAATTGTTGTCCAAGATCAGCGCCCTACACTGTCAACAGCTGGCATGGATGTTGCACCAAAGACCCTGGATGAAAAATCTGTTATCATAAAGCAAATTCACACAGGACCTGAAGTGCGCATTGTACAACTAGGTATGCCGCCTAGTCTGAAAGAAAGCAGTATTGACAGCCAAGACAAAGTTGCTCTTAGGGACTCTGTTCAACCTATCTCTTCTGCATCTGAATCACAACCAAATGAGACAGAATTCATAGAAATAGGCTTATATGATCAAGATGTAGTGAAACCAAGCACAACTGAGATGGGGCTCTTGAAAATTGCACAGGCTATGCCCACGGAGGTAAAGGAACAAGGGGTTCAAGGAGGGGACCCTAAAGTGTCATCGCAGGGTGTGGACATTACAGCCAAGTGCATTGATGAGAAGTCTGTCAGGATGGAGAAAATCCACAAGAAGCCTGAAGTGCATGTTTTCCAAATAGATAAACCGACTACTCTTGATGAGAGTATCACTTTTATCAAATTATCTAAAGACTCAATGGTAGATATAGTTCAGACAGGAGAAATGGCAGCCAAAACCGAAGATGAGACAACTCCTGATGTTAAGCCAAGGAAAGCCACAGTTAAGACAAGAGTGGAAGTGCAAGAAATTAGTACAAAGAAAGTGTCTCAGAGTGACTCCTCTCAACCCACTGCTGTTGCTAGTGCAACAGTGCAGCCAAGTGAAGCAGGTACAACACTTGCAGAAATTAGCTTATCTCTGCAAGACACTGCCAAACCAAGTGAAACATTGGTAACGCTAGAGGGCATGAAAATCCTCCAAGAAAAACCCCAGAAAGAGCAAGAAATCACATCTGTTACAATAGCAAAGGCGCCAACGATAGGTGTGGATCAAGCAAGTGTCCTATCTGAAAAAGTAACTGATAAGCAAGGTGTTGTAGCTAAACCTACCTCCGTCGCAATTACAACTGCTCGGACACATGAGCTAAGGACAGAAATTTTAGAATCTGATCAAGACAAATTAAAACCAAGTCAAAGTGTTACTCAGCAAGTATTATTGAAGACCACAGAGGAAAGACAGAAACAGGTCAAGGATCGGGATGTACCGGCAAGCTTAGAGGAAAAGTCTGTTAAAAAGGGAGAAACATCCATGAAGGTACACGAATACAAAACGGTCTCCATGAAGGTACATGAATTCAAAACTGTTACAACAGAAAAGGAACCAAGCATTGAATCAAGTGTCCGGATCGAGACACTTACAGAAATCAAGGATGGTACAGCCATTGACAAGTCTGCAGTCAAGATGACAAGGGTGGAAGTGAGAGAAAGCCTTACTGAATCTCTGTCTGAATCCAGTGTGATTCCTGGAGCCCAAACAGAGGTTAAATCAACAGATGCAAAGGACAATAATAAAGCAGAACAGAAGGAGGATGTGAAGAAGACAATTCAGGAAGAGGAAAGGGAAAATATTTTCAAAGTAGAGATACAAAGTGTTCCAGTGTACAAGACCACCACCACTGAAGAAACAGGGCCTCAGAGTACAGATTCTACACAGGTAAGACATGGGGGGCACACATCTGCAGACACACACATTGTCACATGTGGGGTTAGTATTTTTAACTTGTCTGGGTTTTTTTTGTACAGTATGTAGTTGTTTTAACTCTTTAATATTCTTGGAAAGCAAAAACAGTGGAATTTTCATTTATTAAGTATTTTTCTTAGCAAACCTAATTCCCGGGTTAACATTCTAACAACAATTAGTATCGTAATCTTTTATTTTATATTTATTTTTAACAGACCTCATATATTTATTTTACTCTGGGTCTCTACCAAACGGTTAACAGAACATTAAAGTATTTAATTTAAATTTGTATTTCATTTTTCTGTGGGTTAAAGCCTATAATAACCACATTCTATTTGTGTGTTCTCAATGTGAGCAGGTGAACAAAGATGACAAGTCCTCACCAGCATCGCTGCAGGCAGTGCTGAAATCCTCATCTGATATAATGATGGGTGGAGTAATGGTGGCGGAAGGATTCCCCTCTCAGGAAAACAAATCCCAAGCAGAAGCTATTGTTGTGATAACTGAGAAACTTGTTCTGGAGGAGCCAGAAGGATCAGCCATGAGGAAGATCTTCACAGAAATACAGCAACAAGCAGAGACAGGACCAGGCAGTCAACTCATTGAGGTATTATAATTACTGCGTGAAACTACCACTAGGTGTCACCATAGTTAGAAATGTCTTATTCCTACACATAGTAACTATAACTGCAATACATACTTTATGAGAATACTGGTTTGATGTGCATGTATTTTCAGAATTGTTGGTTTGAATCTAGTTGCTTTCCACTGTATATCAACAAATACAGAATTGTCAAAAATAATGGTTAAAAAGGAAATACATGGTAATTCTATGGTACTAGCGTCCTTATTTTAGAGAGACAAATAACAAGGAATAAAACAATATTTATATAAAACCGAAATGTTGACCCTCTGATGTGTTTCTGTGTTTTAAGGGTAAACCAGAGGAAGATGCTCCGGAGGCTCTGATGACATCCACCGCTGATCTGGAAAATCATCTGAGTAGGTTGGTTTCTAAAGTCTTGAGCTGCAAGAACCTTCCAGCGGAGCTCAACCCAACGGCCATGGCCCAGCAGCTGGAGGAGGCTCAGGTACAAAATGGCAGTGTGCATGAACATGCTCATGTTATATGTTCCTTACGCCAGATCTGAGCTTGGTAAAACAGATTTTAAAATAAATACACTAATATCTTTTAACAAATTTAGACATATTATTTTTAATCTGCCCCACATAAACTGTAACTGCTTTGGCTAAGCAATGTTCTTCTTCTACATTTTCGGAATGTTTTAATTGTTTTTTTCTCCTTGTTGTAAATTGTGTTTTGTAAAACTCAACGTCATTGTAAAAGAGGGACATCACCCCTCAATTAATCTTTTAAGGTTAAATAAATGAAAATTAAAATGAAATGATTCACTTCAGAAATTTAAAAAATAAGTTATGGCAGCAGCGTCATTTGTAAATACTGGTGAAGTTGGACGGTAGGGTGGATATTTAAAAAAAAGTATACTTTGGCAGTACAAAAAAGTTTTGCTAAAAGCACTTAGGATTTGTAACTGGTGAAATAATTCACTCATAACAATTAACTTGTGTTTTGTTTAGTTTTCACTTGTGGCAAACATATAAAAATAATAATAAATGGTTAGCTATTCTCATAAAGCTTAATTTAAATAACTGTTTGTTTTTACTTTGGCTTGCTGAGTACAGGAGTGCAAAGAAGCTGCTGAGGCACAGGTGTTACTGCTCTCCCAGCTGAGAGAATCTGATGCTAAGAACAGTGATGCTCTGGAGCTCGTGTTGGACCAGTGGACTGCTGCCGTTCAGGATACAACCGCTGTCATCCAGAGCAAAGAGGCCCAACTGCAGGTGTTGACTGACTACAGCAGACAAGCCCAAGAAGCAACGACCACACTGGAGAAACTAACCGCAGAACTGGACGCTGTTAGAATGTGAGTTGTCATCCATGGTTTTCATTTATTTTTTTGCTTATTTGGAGATTGCAATTTAAATTACTCTTTAATATGATGCATAATTGAATGTAAATAACCGATACAGTTGGATCAGCTACACAGAACTCTTGATTGACATAATTTCAATCGATACTGTCAAAACAAAAAAATATTGTTGAATAAGTGTTGTGTTCAAGATCAAGGTTCAAGGTTCGATGTCTTGTATTAGTGTCCTAAGAGGGCAAATTGGTATACAACAAGGGGGTAGTGGTTTAAAACATACGAACAGTACAGGATAACAACAGACATAAAACACCAGAGCATGTACAAAAACCTGGTCATAAAGTGCAAGTAATAGAGTAAAAGTTAACCACAAGTTCTTAAAGTCATGAAGTGCCAAAAAAGTGCCAAACGATGACATAACGTACCAAACTAAAAAAACTCAACTGTTTTTCTTTCAGGTCGCCAGAAGAGAGCAGCTCCAAGGAGGCAGAGCGTTTAAGTTCCTTACAGATCAGTATGGAGGAGAACCGAACAGTCCTTGGGAAGTTGCTTGTGACCCACGTCAAGCTATGCCCCCACCTCAGCCGGCTTCAGCGAGCAACCGCACAAACTGAGCAGAATAACCTGCAAAACAAGTGGAGAGGCTTGGAAAGATCTGCTGAGAGGACCTTGTATCACACAAGAGTCCATTCTCAAGTGACCACCGGCCTTCTATCTGCGATATCAGGTGTTCAGGAGCATTTGGAGACACTCGGCAAAGACCTTGAAGCCAAGTCTCCTTCTGTTGCTCAGTGGAATTGCTCGAAGGCGCAGCAGCTAATGGAGGCTAATGCTAAAGTTAAAGCTGCCCAGCAAGAATACCTTCATTTGCAGCAGATGTCTGAGGCCGTACTCCTCAGCTCTCGATGGGAGAAGGAAACTAAAGAGATACAGCAAGGGCTTCAGAAAATCAAAGACCAACTTGGCCGCACGGAAGAACTTGTATCTTCTCAAACTCAAAACAGCAGCAACCCCATCATGGAGAAAATCATTGTGGTGATGAGGGATGGTCTTGCATGGGCCAAGCAGACAGAGAGTGACATCGAAGGCAGGAGGAAGAGGGTGGCTCTAATGCCTGAAGAGGTGCATAGGCAGCTCAGAGATCTAAAGAAGATGCAGTCTGAAGTCATGGCCAAGCAAGTCCAACTGGAGTCATTGGTGGAGGAGGTTACAGACTTTATTCCACAGTTGGACCAAGCTGAGGAGGTTCCCATGGTGAGAACATCTCTGGAATCCCTTGAAGAACTCTCAAAATCGACCACTGAGAAGCTAGCCAAGGCAGTGAGAGAGACCGAGTCAGGACTACAGACCAGAGAAAAGCTTTCAGAACAGATTGCGGACTTAGAATCTTGGTTTGTGGCTCACTTGCTAAGAGAGGCCTCAAGAAGTCTAGATGAGGAGCTCCGAAGCCCCACTGAGCTTGATCGCAGAGTTCGCCAAATCCAAGAGACCGTGGGTGAGGCTGAGAAACAAGCAGCTGTCTGTGAGACGCTTTTAATGAAGAGTAAGGACATGGCCTCGGAACTAAGCGTCACAGAGAATTGTCAGCTTTTTGACAAGCTTACCGACTTCCAGGAAGACATCAAAGCAATCAGCAGCTACGAGAAGGCCAACAAAAAGGAGCTGGACGAACTCACACAGACTGTAGATTCAAGCAAGAAAAACGTGGATATAATTGAAAAAAGGCTGAGGCAGATGTTAGTAGATTTGAGTCGACACAGGTATCCAATCACAATAGAGACCGTGCAAGCGTTGGAGCCTTACAAACACATGATTCTAGAGCACAAGTCCCAACTGGACCTTCTGCAACCATGGATTCCCCAAGAAAAGACAAGGGAACTTCACGCAGTCATATCTGAACTTTGCAGCAAAATGGTCACCCTGGACTTGAAAGCAAAAGATCAAGAGAGGTACCTGAATATGAGGCAGTGTGTGGAAGACCTCAGAGAGAGCGTTAAGGAGCACGTTCCTTTGACCAAAGAAGACAGTAGGGCTTTGGAGGAGAAGTACAAACTATGTCAAACCCTTCTTGCCAAGTTTCCACTGACAAAATATTTGACACAGGAGGCCCACTATAACCTCCAGATAATCTCAGCTGACCTGTACCCTTCACAGCTGAGAGTAGAGCAAGAGAGGCTTAAACAAAATGAGGAAAGTCTCGACATATTGGAGATGACGCTCAACAACAACCTCAGCATCATCGAACGGGACGTCCTGAAGGATTTGGACCTGGACTTGGAGAGGGAAGCTTCTCAAGCATTCCTCTGGAAGACCAAGCAGGAGCTACAGAAACCGTCTGTGCTGGAGCCAAACGATGCAGCGATTGACAGTGAATATCGGAGAATTATGTCTTTGAAGAATATGGTGGAGTCAAGGATGAGAGCGCTGCAGGTTCTGGAGCAGAAGAAAGGAAGCAAAGAAGACAGACAATTCCAAGATCTGATGGACAAGAAGAAAGCCGTCCTCAGTGAATGTGACTCAAAAATGGCAAGTTGAATTTTTTCCCATATTGTTTTCTGATTAAATATTTTTTTTAACTGTTGTTTTCTTAAAGCTGGGGTGGAGGATTTGGGGAGAAAATGGCAGTTGGGATAGAGATTCGAATCCAAATACCTCAACCGCTCCACTTGCTCTCTTTGGTCCCTCCCCTATGGTCCCTCCCTGACACGCTCTACACCAACAAAGTCGTACCAAAGTGAATGGAAAGTCCCAACAGCCAATAAGAACAGAGAATCGGAGCCTCGCTCTGATTGGTCAACGTGTACAGCTCATGTTAACTTTGACCAATCAGAAATCATATACCCCAGCTTTAAGAGATTAATTCATAATTCCAAGTAATTTGAACTATACATCTGCTCTGTCTTTTTGGGACTTACTTTTTGTAATTTCAAAGAAAGAAAAAATCTGATAAAATTGTGTGTAAGTCGTAAAAACTAAGCATAAAGTATTGTTTTAATGGAAGCTTTTCTTGGAATTACAAGATAACAGGTTGTTAATTCTGAAACACAGCAGAACATTTTCTTTCCAAGTGAATGCAATACACAAGTCCATAGCACTTTAATTATTCAAATTTATATTTAAGAAATTGTTTTGATAATTTTCCAGGAGAACATCTCCCAGGCCAGGAAGTCTCTGCGAGGCTACACGTTCGCTGTCAGACAAGCGGTTGGCTTCCTGAGGGAAATCGAGGTTTCTCTTCAGCCTCCACAGGGCTCGGCCGGACTCTGCTCTGAGCGGCTGGATGAGACGCAGCAGGCCCTGGCTTCACTACAGCAGCAGTTCCAGGTTCATGTGGAGAAGCTCCAGACCCAGGTGGCCCTACACCCGTACCTGTGCCCACAGAAGGTGGAGCAACTTCAGGAGAATATTCTGAGTCAACTGCTGGTGCGGATGTCAACTCTCCAGGCAAAGGGCCACGTACAACTGGAAGGTCTCAGCAGGTAATCGACTCAAAGATGAAAGTCTGATTTGATGCTTGTATGAGCAGAAAGATAATTATTACCTACATGTATTGTATTAAGAGAAACAAAAGAGAATAACCAAAAAACGTGCCCACAAAACACATACTACCTTGAAGAGACTTAACTAAGACCAACCATAGACCACCTGTCATTATGTGTGCTCAAACTTCTTTATGCCTGTAAGTAGAAGCAATAGTTTAGTTTTTATTGGACATTAACAGTTTTATATTTCTGTATTTCAGGTGTGCAGAGAATCACAGGAGATTCAGCAGGAGTCAGGATGAGATCATGCAGAACGTGAAGAGAACAGAGAGCATTCTTCTACAGGTCATCCGTCAGAAGGTCACCTGTCTCAGCGACTGCATTGACCAGCAAGACAAACTCTGTGTATGTATTTATGAATCTGAATAATCTTTGTGAAAAACTGCTTTAAGACTGGACATTTCAACTTGTTGGTCACGTTCTGAAGTAAGTTATAGCCTGGTCAGACAGTGAAAACAAAAAAAGTATTCAAGACAATTATTCCTAGATCATGCTTGTCAGGTTTTTGTCTTTCAAGTTTACTGCTTGTAATTGTTCAATTTGTTTTGCTTTTTTTAATGTCCACCTCATGGGCCTGTTGATTTATCATTGTTGAACCTCACTTGCCCTCAATATGCTCTGAAATATGCTTTGAAACTTTTTTGACCAGTAGTGTATTCAACTTAATTTTATCGACATTTCTCTATCTTGCAGTCTCTGTCTAAGGAGGTTGAGTCCCTTCAGAGGCTTCTAGATGATCTGAGTGAGTGGTGCTCAGAGCAGAGCTGTCGTGGAGGCAGAGAGGCTGCAGTCACCGCCGTCTGGAAGCGGGTATCAAGACTCCGTCGCTGCACAACTCAGATGACAACGCGCACTAAACAGAGGATCGAACAATGGGCTGAGATCACCTCCAGTGTAAGAAAAAATTATACAGTAAATTTAGTCTGTTTTACATATAGTGGGCGTCCTGGGGAAATGCACCTGTTGGGAAGACCAAGAAGAAGAAGTACTGTAGAATAAATAACTAAATACATATTCACCTCTTCACTTGATATTGTGGAAAGACTTTGGGCAGTGGTGAACTGTTGACATCTGTAGTAACTAGCTTCTTGTCCTTGAAGGCCACCATAGCCTCTGTACATTTTCCCAAAGGGAGGGAGCGTTGCAATCTAGAATCTCACCACTAGATGCAGCCATTGTTAATGACTTGCCTGTATAAATGAAGGTGAAATAAAACAATTAAAAAACTTAATGCTTAGCCTATCCCCTCAGGTGGAGAAGGCCTTTGCAGTCTTTGAGATCATAGATATTTTTCCTCTGATGATTACAAATTAGACAAAGAACCTAATCGTGCAAATGCCACTTGTTTTTCATCCTTCATACATTTGTCAGCTCATATTTATGTTTTACTATCACACACATTAAGTCCATGAAAACTTGTAATACCTTGAAAACATGCTTAACTGTGCTTGGCCTATCCGCTCAGGTGGAGAAGGCCTCTGTAGTGTTGGATCAGGTGCAGACGGAGCTTCCAGACGGTTCTCATGTTAGAGGTTCCACAGAGGAGCTGACAGACCTTCTGCAGACCTGGGAACAGTACCAGGACAGACTGGACTGTGAGCACAGAGCCCTGTCCGCTCTAGAACTGCGCTCTGCCAGGATGCTGGGGGTACCGGCACATCTAGAGCAGGCGCCCGCTGTCCCACTGTGTCAACAACTGCAGCTGATGCAGGCGCAATACAACAGGTGAGAGGGGGACTTAGGGTTTAGTCAAATAAACACCTAAATGTACATTTTGGACCTTTTTTTATACTTATATGAAAGAAGACATGTTATGAAGGCAAAATAGACAAAGATAGCAAAATTGACCAATGCTTGAAAACACAATGCTTTTACCTGCAGTTGTCTCGCCTTAAATTATTGTTGAAATTGTTAACTGTGTGTGTGTGTGTGTGTGTGTGTGTGTGTGTGTGTGTGTGTGTGTGTGTGTGTGTGTGTGTGTGTGTGTGTGTGTGTGTGTGTGTGTGTGTGTTGGCAGTGTGGCACATAGCAGCAGGGAGGGTTTGGAATCAGCCCGGTTGGAGCTTGAGGAGAGAGAGAGGCTGCGTGAGGACCTTCATGGCGTTAAGGTTTGGCTAAACTGTCTTCGAGTTTCTCATTTTAATAAGTTTTTAATTATTTTATTCTCATTGATTTGTTTTGATTTTATTTCTTTTACTTCTCTGTGTCACTTTAATATTCTCGTAATATAAAGTGCAATGCAAATAAAATATATTATTATTATTATTAAGGTTTGGCTGGACGCTGCAGACGTTCTACTGACGGAGATGGAACGAAGCAACAGCACACAGGAACTACAGGTGAGTGATATGAGCAAAATTAAACTCCCCATTTGGTCAGAATACTTAATAATTGCATTTTTCATGTACAACTAGGCAGCTTTAAAGGTGCAGTGTGTAATATGACATCATCAAGAAAATTCTACAAAGTTCTAGAATGCAACGCTCCCTGGGTAACCCCAACCCTTTAGAATAATAACAGAAGCTACAGTGGCCTTCAAGGACAAGAACAATTGTACATTTTAAACAATGCACCTGATGACATTCCAACTATGACACTTTCAAGATGGCGGCACTAGGCCTTGGTCCAAAATATGCAGAAATATGGACATATATGAGACCCTTTCTAAGGAAAAAAATAATAATTAAAAAAAAAAAATTCAGCTATTATGCACTAAATTAAATGTACTTATGGATATTATAATTACTTTCTACAAAATCTGCTAGGAAATAAAACCCACAATTCTACACACTGCAGGTTTAAGTTAAAGAGAAAAACAGAGAAAAAGAGACGTTTTGCAGTAGTTTGTGAGGTGGTTATGTTGTAAATATCCACTGAAAAGCTTCATTCATTGAATTACTAAAATACACATTAAAAGATTTACCGAGAATAAGAAAGACAAAAACACCAGGACTAAGATAAACAAATGTGTATATAGTTCAATAAATATAATTCAATTAATAGCCTAGATGAACAAAAAATTATAAATAAATAAATACACAAATAAATAAATAAATAAATAAATACACAATTAAAATTAAATAAATTAAATACAATTCAATCAAAAGCTTAAGTAAAGAAAATAAAATATGTATCAAGTTATATACACATAATTAAATTAAAAGTCAATGCAGTTAGTGTGATAATGCCGAAGTGGCGGTTAACTGTGTGTAGCAGCCGGTGTACTCTAAATATGAAAGGTCTGAATGTGACGGTTGGCCTCCGTATGGGCTGAGGTCGTTTTGGTTTTCAAGTTTATGAACTGAACGACCTGTAGAATCACTCTGCCCTTTGTCCCACAACTTGAACAGAAGCCAAGATCTCTTCATCCAAACGCACGCACACACACGCACACGCACACACACACACGCACGCACACGCACACACAGGCACACATATTCACACACACAAACATAAACACGCATGCACACACAGACAGAGACACAGAGGAACAAACACACACACACACACACACACACACACACACACACACACACACACACACACACACACACACACACACATAGAGGGTCTGTGTGAATGAAAGACCCCATCCATCCTCCTTGGTACCAGACACCTTTTGTCCTGTGCTGTAAGTGGATCCTGCAGGTGGCCTCTGTAGCCAAGTCACTTCATAGAGAACACGCACACACACACACACACACACACACACACACACACACACACACACACACAGTTCTACTCCTGTACTTGTGAGGACATTCGATGATATAATATATTCCCAAGGACCTAACCCCTCAGTGTAAACCTAACTGTGCCCTAAAACCAAGTCTTAACTGAAAACTCAAATAGCCGTTTCAAGAAGTGAGGACTAGACAAAATGTCCTAATATTAAAGTATTGTCCTAACCACTGAAAAATGCACAGACAGATATTTTAATTAAATATTCAGACTTTCTTAAAACATCTTCACTTTCTCAACTCAAATAGCTTTTGCAGGAAGTAAGGACCAGCAAATAATTCCCCTACCTTTCCTTAAATAAGCATACTTTTCCTAATATGTCTTCCGTAAACTATGTCCACATTTTTAAAATATAATGACTTTCCTCAAATGTCCAGACTTCATGGATTTATTTGAAAAAGCCTAAAAAATCTTATTTTTCCCCCAAATGTTCTCAATTTCTAAAATAGTTTATTGGTTGGTCCTCACAAAGATAGACAGACACATTGCACTCACCATGTCTCACTCTCCCATGCAAAGAAACCATCTCTCCATACCCTCTCCTTCTCCTCCTTTGTATCTCTCTCTCTCACACACACACACACACACACACACACACACACACACACACACACACACACACACACACACACACACACACACACACACACACACACTCAGTTTCCCATAGTGATAACAAGATGCACCTCCCTCTTGAGCGGAGCATCGGACTTGTTCAAAGCCAGGTAGCCTTCTCTGTATTATCTCACTTTTCAAATAGTTTTTTTCTTGTTAAATTAGTGTGTAGTAGTTTTGTATTGTAAAGTAGACCTATAAGGTTGACTTGGTAATATTTCACTTTCACTGATGTTGAATTAAGAAGTACTTTGAAGATGTTTTTTGAAGTACTGGGATAATTGACGACACAACAAAGCTCTACAAGCAGTTTGTTCGGTGAGAGATGGATATAAGTTTGAGGTCTGTGTCCTTTTGTTGCAATATACTGCAGGATTTTAACTGTTTGACTTAAGGAATTACACAGTAAGATAATTATTACACCTTTTCTGACAAAAATGGTGCTGTGCAATGGTGGTAGGAAAGTGAGGTTTCACTGAAAGTTTGTCAACAAGCTCCTTACAAGTGTTTTTTGAAGAAGGTATTTTTAAGCGTTGAAAAAATTCCCCAACATAAGTTCTTTGTGGCACGTCACAATGGAATGTCATAAAGAAAATGTGCAAATATATATATATATATTTTTAAATATGGCACAAAAATGGAACACAAAAGTATTTTTTTAAATGTATGTATTAATTTATTTATACTTTATTTATTATCCCCATTAGTTATTGCTGTAGTATACAACTATTCTTCAAGGGGTCCACACAAAATAATAATAATATATCAAACTGTATGCTACCTCATTTTAACCTGTAATTTTTATTTGATTTAAATCTTCTATTTCTATTCATTAGCTTTTAAATGTGTATTGTGTATTTTAATCTTGCCGCTGTAAAGCACTTTGAATGGCCTTGTGTCTGAATTGTGCTATAGAAATAAACTTGCCTTGCCTTGCCTCTTTCCAACACATATTTCATAATATCTCCTTTGTGAATTTGTCTTTCCATCACATTCACTGAAGCAATCCCTTTTCTCTCTCTCTCTGCAGGAGGTCCACAGCCAGCTGTTTACCCAGAAGGCTTTGCACCAGCGCGTCATGGAGACTCTGAAGATAAAGTATTCAGACGAGTCTTCTGTGGTTCCCGTGGAGCTAGACGCAGCGCTGAAGGACGTCACACAGTCACTTCAGCAAGTAGAAGTCAAGGTAAAAATCACGGTTTGATTTTAAAGGCAATATGGATACGTGAATACGGTAGGATATGTATTGATTTTGCAATAAAACAAAAGGTTAACATTGATTTTAACAACAAAAACTGATAGAAATCTGAAGCATTTACTGGCCCTTAAGGGAGATTTGGTTGGGGCAATATATTGTAAAAATAAGTTAGGAGTTACAGTCTTATAGCCTATAGAGTACGTACATGTTTGTTACCCTGGACAGGTGTTGTAAACTAGCATTTATGCTAACACACTGTAAACAATGCATCTGGTTCGTCCAATGACATTGTCACGTCCATGTCCAAATAAAATCTACTATACTATTAAGAACAGGAAACTAATAGGCCTGCCCATGGACAAATATGTGTACGTGATCATCTAACTAATCCCCATGGGGAAATGACACCACATATAAATAATTATATAAAACAATTAAATTAAATCAATAAGTAATACAACATTATAAATCTCTATAAATTGCCTCTAATGGCTGCTGTCTGTCCTGTATTGGTGCATCAGGTGGGTAAGGTGGTGGAGAGGAGCGGGCCCGTCCACCAGTTAGGAGTGAAGCTGTCCGAGGTCCAGGCTGGTCTCAGGTCAGTCAGCAAGAGGCTGCAGCAGAGAAGCCCCAACGTGAACCAGGCTCAGAAGACCCAGAAGGTAAGGCCTGACAGAAGAATCATTGGTTGCGTTCCAAATCTCCTCCTCTTTCTTTTTTCTATTCTACATACTACATCCGACGATAAAAATAATCTAGTTAGGATGTAGGCATACTATTGGGACATACTTTACTCTTTTATTTCATCATAACATTGCGCCTTGATCTTGCCTCTTGCTTTTATATCCGTCACATCCCCGTTTGTTTTCATATGGAGGCTTCGTCGATGTGACGTCACTTCACGTGCGCACTGGATTATGGGTCAGAATCGCCCAAATAGGATGCAGTTTTCAACACTTACAATCTTGGCCGCATGAAGTAGGACATCCGGGTACATCCTAAATCTGGCCACAAGAATCGGGACATCCTAAATCTTTTTTCTACATACTATATAGTAGAAAGTATGCGATTCGGAACGCAACCATAATCACAACGGATGAAAATTAGCATACACAGCTAACTCTGGCGTATTTACAGCATCTTAATAAATGAGGTTAATGAAAGAGCATTTTTCCTTTCATAATTAAAGAAATCCAATTCAATTAAATAAATAATAATAGTAGTTTTCATGGCAGCTTTCATAAAAAATTAAATATTAAATATAATGTTTGCTTGCGGTATGAGGGTGTTTTGTAGTCAATTTGTAACTTTGACTGGAACTTGAGGAAATAGAAAATGGCTGTTATTGATTTATACTGCAATGAAAATTCATCTCTCCGAATACAGTTTGCCTGTGTGTAAGATTTAGCACCTTGAATCATTATTGGTGATCATCATATTTGATGTTTCACAATGTCATCTTCATGAATAAAAAGTAAACCTTTCCGTCTGTCTGTCTGTCTGTCTGTCTATCTGTCTGTCTGTCTGCCTGTCTGCCTGCCTGCCTGCCTGTCTGCCTGTCTGTCTGTCTGTCTGTGTATTCTCAGCGTGTGTGGGATGAGTTAGACGTGTGGCACTCGTGTGTGGCAGCGTTGGAGGTTTCTGTGCAGGACCTTGACAAACCAGAAGACGTCCTGATGCTCTCAGAGAAACTGACTGAAGTCCAGCAGCTTCACTCACAGCTCGCCAAGCAGGCAGAGCAGAGGACAGCCCTACTCAGCAAGGTGTGTGTGTGTGTGTGTGTGTGTGTGTGTGTGTGTGTGTGTGTGTGTGTGTGTGTGTGTGTGTGTGTGTGTGGACAGCCCTACTCAGCAAGGTGTGTGTGTGTGGACTGCCCTACTCAGCAAGGTGGGAAGAGAATTCATTTACCCTCACAATGTACATTGTGTGTTCTAGTAAATGAACCCTCTGCAAGTGTGCCGAAACATTTAGTTATAAACTGCAATATTGAAATAGAACATAATCCCAAAATGAAATAGCACAATGTTTTCTCATTGTTTGTTTGGGGAAAAAGCTTTCTTTGTTGCTGTTATAATATTTGAATCATGCATCCAGAAACTTAAATCAAATGTATGTACTCCCAAGACCCAGCTTTGGGCTTTTATGCTTATATAACTATAAATATGATATGAATGCATCATTTTTATTTTAGGATTTTAACCCATTAAATGCCAGCTGGTTGACTTGATGCATTTATTTTATCATCACTGGCAAACGTCAGAAGATAGGTATCATTCATATCTGCTCGTTAACACTTCTTAGTTATAATGAACCTAATCCAAGTAGCTTTGCAAAATAGTTCAGTGGTTTCTTTATTGATATGTTTCTTGTGTTTGTGTTCAGATCCACACGTGGCTCCAGGAGCATCAGGAGATGATAAACAGTTCTAGAGTCTGGATCACAGAAGCTAGGTCGTGGCTCGCTGCTCCGTGTACATACACCACCGCCAAGGATCTGAGCAACCACGTTCAACATCTGAAGGTGGGTTCCCTTTTGTACTCTACCTGCCTTTATACAGCACATATGATTTAATGTGAGACACTGCTGGGGAAAAGGGGAAACAATTCAACTTACAAATATCATCAAGATACTTTGACAGTTGATTATTGAAATTTAAAGGGTTATGTTTTGTATGAATTTTTTTTTTCAAAACAATTTTAATAGCCTATATAGGCTACTGTATGTACATTTGGCCATTTCTAACTTGTTATACGTATGAGCTCCAACGTATAAGAGTATTGAAACAATATTGTTATGATTTTAACTTTCGTTAACTTTACATGCATTAAGCTTCTTTTCCTGTATAAATCCTGAGAAGATAAATAAAAGTGTTCATTTCTTTTTTTAAATAAAAGAATGCCACCATATCTGTAAACAAAACCCCTCTGCGTGTGTATGTCTGTCTCTCTGTCTGTCTGTCTCTCTCTCTCTCTCTCTCTCTCTCTCTCTCTATCCCTCTCTCTCTCTCTCTCTCTCTCTCTATCCCTCTCTCTCTCTCTCTCTATCCCTCTCTCTCTCTCTCTCTATCTCTCTCTCTCTCTCTCTCTGTCCGTTAGACGGTGTTGGAGGACTCTTGTCAGATCCGCTCCACTCTGCAGGACTTCAGCTCCGTTCTGGAGGAAATGTCTCCGGTGTGTGACGTCACCTCGCTACAGGAACAGCTGGACGAAGCAGACAGACAGGTGGCCGACGCCAAAGACAGTTTCACCGCTCCACTGTCCCAACTAGAGCACTCTGCTGCTGTGAGTATAGATGTCTACAGCTCTGAAAAAAATGAAGAGACCAGTCCAAATGTTCAGTGTCGCTCATTTACTCTTTATGCATACAGTATATTTTGCTGAGGATGTTTATAATTTTTTTTTTCATTTTGTTTATATTGCTTATATGATAAAGTTTGTGTTTGTATTATTTTAACATGTGCAATGAATTGACTGCAGCTTGTCCTTTTATATTAAAATAGACGTACAAGGAACATAGACTTGATATAAAAAAAATACTAAAGAATAAGATAAAACAGTGTAGAAATATAATGTGCTTAGAATTGCAAAGACATTTTATGACAATCTATAAACTCTTGTCACTTTTTGTTGCTCTCTCTGCCAGTGTAATTTTTCTGTAGTAATAGTAAATGTTAAACATAGCTCTCCATGTGTTTGTGTGTAGGAGGTGGAAGCCATAGAGAGTGAAGTGAGACGGATGGAGAATGATATGACCGACATCAAGACCTTACTGCTGTCGCCAGAGACTTTCCCCAGTCCCAAGGAGGAGAGCTTCAAGGTGAGAATCGGCAATCCCTCTGTGTGTATGTGTGTGTGTGTGTGTGTGTGTGTGTGTGTGTGTGTGTGTGTGTGTGTGTGTGTGTGTGTGTGTGTGTGTAAATAAAAATTCTCTAACCATTTTTTTCATGTTATCAAGAAGAAAATGTATCACGCATCAGACAAAAACTGACACTTTTCTGAACTTTTCTGCACGCTTTGACAGGCAGAAATACATAGACTATCGTTGTATTTTCTATATGATTTTCTAAATGGCCGTGCTCTGTGTGTGTAGGTTGTGGAGAAGCGTATCCAGTCCATGAGGACGACAGTCACAGAGATCATGAGGTGTAAACCGGACCTGTGTCTCCCGGACAACGCTGAAGACACTCTGACTGTGTTCTCTGTGGTGGGGGGGCTGCAGGCGCTGCTAGTAGAACTGGAGAAGGTAGGACAAGGGCGGGGCAATACGGCAATGTTTTTAGATTAAGATTATGTCTTTAATAGTGCTGTCAAATGATTAAGATATTTAATCACGAACAATCGCATTCATTTCATAGTTTACTCTCAATTAATCGCAATTAATCGCATATTTATATTTATATTATTATTATATATTTTATATTATTCTAGCGTAAATGTCCCTTGATTTGTGTCCTGTTATTCGTATAAATATATACAAGCACTGGGCATTTTGGTCTTTGTTTTTAGATTTAGTCTTAGTGTTGAGATGATTATACTGATTAGTTTTAGTCACGTTTTATTCATTGTTATCCTTCAGTTTTGGTCAACTACTACCGCTGATTTGTTTCCCCCCTTAAATCTTTATTGACACAATTTTGTGACATTAACATGACAGTTGTGCCTTCGTATTCTTGCAACCTTGAACATGGGTTTATCTATTAAGGTATGACAACAGCTGGGCATTACGGCAACATATTTTACATTTAGATTGAGTCTTTAGAAGAAAATGGTGATTTGTTTTAGTCACATTTTAGTAAATTAAATGTGGAGTCAGTGAATGTGGAGAATGCTTGTTGTCAAAATCAGTAAATATCTCCTCATGGTCCGCGCTCCCTGTTTGAACTGTCTGTAGGCTTTAAAAAAAATCCAGTGTTAATTAACAGCCTAGACTCTGTAAACAGGCATTTTGCTAGATACCTTGGCCCCTCTGTTTGCATACCCATTTACGAGAAGGTATGACAAGCACTGGGCATTTTGGCAACATTTTTAAAATTTAGATTTAGTCTTTAGACAGAAATGCTTTAGTTTTAAGTCTAGGCCGACCTAGTATTGAAAAAATGCAAAACATTTTTAATTTTTTAATTTTTTTACCTTTATTTATTCAGGTAAATCCCATTGAGTCCAAATACTCTTTTTCAAGGGAGACCTGTTTCCCATTTACACGTTACCATTCACACACACATTCTTACACCGACAGCAGGCTAACTATCGTCATTTTCATCGCATTTTTTGTTAATAAAATGACCACTCCACCCAATCAATCAATACATCAATCAATTGATCAGTTAAAGGTGGTGTTAGTGATTCTGGAGAACGCTTGTTGTCAAAATCACTTTTTGTCAAAATCCATGAATTTTTTTCTCAAGTTCCGCTCGCTACCTGTAGTACTGTGTGTCCTAAAAAAAAATCCAGTTTTAGTACACAGCCTGGGCTCTGTAAACGGGCATGTTGCTAGCTACAGTGGGACCCCTTTGTTTACATACCCGTTTACAGAGCCTAGGCTGTGTATTAACACCAGATTTTTCAGTGTGTATATTTTTCAATGCACACACAGTGCAGACAGGTAGCAGATCTCAAGGAGATATTCACTGATTTTGACAAAGTGATTTTGACAACAAGCGTTCTCCAGAATCACTGACTACACGTATAAGTCAGTCAGCCAGGATCTTAAACTAGTTGTGTGGTCGTCCCTTAACCTTCTGCTTTATTCTCTTTATAGAAAGTCCCAGCTCTGTTCATCCAGCAGCCTCTGAGTCCAGGCCAAGACCAGACCTCTCAACCTCAACTCCCACAGTCCACAGAGGAGGCAGAGGTGAGTGTGACAGTATTTAAAGTACATGGTTTAAGTGACAATAAATTCTACATTGCATTTTTTTGTGTGTAAAAATCAAGAGATGCATGAGTTGTTTTTTTATTATTATTATTTTAAAGCTGCAGTGTGTAGAATTTTGGGTTTTATTTCCTAGCAGATTTTGTAGAAAGTAATTATAATATCCATAAGTACATTTAATTTAGTGCATAATAGCTGAAGAAAATGTTTTCAATTATTATTTTTTCCCTTAGAAAGGGTCTCATATATGTCCATATTTCTGCATATTTTGGACCAAGGCCTAGTGCCGCCATCTTGAAAGTGTCATAGTTGGAATGTCATCAGGTGCATTGTTTAAAATGTAGAATTGTTCTTGTCCTTGAAGGCCACTGTAGCTTCTGTTATTATTCTAAAGGGGTGGGGTTACCCAGGGAGCGTTGCATTCTAGAACTTTGTAGAACTTACTTGATGATGTCATATTACACACTGTACCTTTAATATAATCTTTCTATAACAAATTAACAAATTTACACTTTGTAATACTAAATAAAAATATTTAGATTAAAAAGAACATCATATATTCTAGATGCATTACACTTACAGTGAAATTAATCTAGAAAAAAAGATACTTTTCAGAAGGTCGACATTTATTTATTGTACTTTTTTTTCTAATATGTTGTTGTAATACTCTAGGGTTTGTTACCCTAACCCTAACCCTAATAAAAAGATTTTGATTGAAACCTTACAAAAACTAATCTTTGTGCCGTCTCTCAGAAGTTGTTTTATCTGAAGTGGTCAATGACAATATTTAAATTACATGGGTTAAGTGAAATAAAATTCTATATTGCAATTTTTTTATGTTTAAAAAGCAAGAATTAATCAACCTAATGTTTTGTTGTAATATTCTAATATTTTGAGATACGGTATGTTTTATTCCATGAGCTGTAAGTCGTAATAATCAAAATTAAAACAGAAGAAAGCGCTCAGATATTTGTATATAAAATATCAATAGGATATCAACCTAAACTTCAACTCTTTGTGTATTCCCTCAGAAGCTAGACACAGCAGAATTGTTTTTATATAACATATAAATATAACCTGTCTATAACAAATGAACAACTTTGCACTTTGTAATAATGAAGACTTAATAAAAATCAAGAGATATCAACCTTACAAAACTACACTTTTATCCATGGGTTAAGTGGCATAAAATTCCATATTGCTATTTTTTTTTTGCGTAACAATCTAGAAATAATCAACATAACAAACCCTGCCCTTTGTATTGTCTCTTTTAGAAGGCGGACACAGAGGCGGGTCTGATCAGAATCGCTCACGTTGAGGAAGATGTTCTGAGGAGATCTGGAGCTTCTCTGATGACCGTAGAACATTCATCTCCCGAGCAGAGGGAGACCTGGACGCCTGAACGCACCACGGTAAGATGGCCTTAAAGAAAGCCTAAATAAACGTTTTACTACATTACAGAAGGCCTTAAAGAAAGCCTACATAACATAACATAACCTTAAACCTGCAGTGTGTAGAATTTTGGGTTTTATTTCCTAGCAGATTTTGTAGAAAATAATTATAATATCCATAAGTACGTTTAATTTAGTGCATAATAGCTGATTTATTTTTTTTAGAATTATTATTTTTTTCATTAGAAAGGGTCTCATATATGTCCATATTTCTCCATACTTTGGACCAAGGCCTAGTGCAGCCATTTTGGAAGTGTCATAGTTGGAATGTCATCAGGTGCATTGTTTAAAATTTAGAATTGTTCTTGTCCTTGAAGGCCACTGTAGCTTCTGTTATTATTCAAAAGGGTTGGGGTTACCCAGGGAGCGTTGCATTCTAGAACTTTCTAGAACGTACTTGATGATGTCATATTACACACTGCACCTTTAAAGAGAGCCTGAAAACTCACTTAAAACTGAAAAAACAACCACATTTGTGACAACTGTAGTAGTGGAGCGGCTATGTGCTACAATCTTTAAATGTGTGATACAAGCGAGAACATTGGCATGAGCAGTCTCCATGGGTCACTTACTTGACAAGAAAATTGTCTGAGAAAATTAAATAAAAAAAAAAATGTTTATGAACAAACCCAATACATTTCTGCCTACTGAGCTAAGGGCGCCCAACCCGATACATTTCTACGAGGACATTTTCAAATTGACAATTTCAAATGTCTCGGACAATTTTCTTGTCAAGTGACCCATGGAGAATGCTCGTGCCAATGTTCACGCTTGTATCATCAACTGAAAGATTCCGACGAAAATAAGCACTTAGCCGCTCCACTATAGGCCTATCTTACACATCGGGAAAAATGGCACTTAAAAAATGAGTATATATGTTTTAAAAAAAAGTGTATTTCGACTATAATATATACATTATTTTTTGTTTATTTAAGAAGTGTAATGTATCATAAGTAATTAACCTGTAATGCTCAAAATCAGTATTCTCACCCGGCTTGTCAAAAATGGCACTTTGCTAGATTTAAAGGGACATCAACATGTGTAATGTGACATCATCAAGAAAGTTCTACAAAGTTCTAGAATGCAACGCTCCCTGGGTAACCCCAACCCTTTAGAATAATAACAGAAGCTACAGTGGCCTTCAAGGACAAGAACAATTCTAAATTTTAAACAATGCACCTGATGACATTCCAAAAACATGGATTCCTCCATATGACTTGCCCGCTCAATGTGCAAAATGTAACATTCATTTTTGTAATTCTCTGCTCAGAAGGATAATTAAGATTATTGGCAGAGGTGATTTTACACCAATGAGGACATATTTATGGATGAGGATATTGAGTTTAGCTAATAACTTACTTAAAATGTTACACAGTGCCCCTTTAAGATATACGATATAAGTTAGCCGGAAATACTGATATTGAGCATGTGTTACTTAGGAAGAGCTTTAACACTAATTAAAATGGTCTTAAGTGGCGTGGTGCAATCTTGGCGGGTTGGTTTACTCACTTTCACTGTTTTCAATTATCTCAATGATCATAACTGCAAAATATAAACTGTGTTGTGAAACCTAAAGTCTTAAACAGTGACTCTCTTTCATGGTTTTCTAGAACAAAGGGGTCTATGATTGTTACTAACATGCCTGCTAACCCTAACCCGCTATTTAATGTGTTCTTAACAAAGTGATCCAAATATAACAAATGTTCTGTGTGTGTGTTTCCCTGCATGCTTAAAACTACTACTATTGTTCTAATGGACTTTTGTATGAGTACGAGTGTAGGTGTATTCTGGTGAAAGTGCAGAGGCTGGGACATCAAGCTGAATTTTTTAGTTATTATTATTTATATATACATCAAATCCACACATATACACATTTATAAAGCGGCCTTGTAGCTCAGTGTCCTAGATGCACATTTGATCGTCCCGTCCGTGTGACACATGAGCGTGTTCCCGTG
Source organism: Hyperoplus immaculatus (assembly GCA_949357725.1). Taxonomy (NCBI): domain Eukaryota; kingdom Metazoa; phylum Chordata; class Actinopteri; order Uranoscopiformes; family Ammodytidae; genus Hyperoplus; species Hyperoplus immaculatus. The sequence goes on from OX442363.1 coordinate 29,369,964, forward strand.
TCAGCAGGCTGGGAGTGAGCAGCTGAGAGGGGAAGAATGAGTGTTACATTCAAGCCATGGCCAAACAAGTTAACACAAAGTCTATTAAGCCTATCAGCGCCACAGCAGAAGTTACGCACTATAGCTTTACGGTTAGAAAAACATATGCGTGTTTCCGTGTCAGCAGGCTGGGAGTGAGCCGCTCACAGGGGCAGAAGGTGCAGGAGGGGTTTTGTGGTGGCTGTGGGATGCTTACCTGGGCGCCTCTCCACAGGTAAAAAAGAAAAAAAAAAAAAAGAAAAAAGAAAAAGAAGAAAGTCAGATAGCTAAGGAAGAGGATTAGGGCCACACATGAGAAATAAAAATTCATTTCTGACTTTATTCTCGGAGTTCTGATTCAAAACTACGGAGTTCTGATTCAAAACTATGGAGTTCTGATTCAAAACTACGGAGTTCTGATTCAAAACTATGGAGTTCTGATTCAAAACTACGGAGTTCTGATTCAAAACTACGGAGTTCTGATTCAAAACTACGGAGTTCTGATTCAAAACTACGGAGTTCTGATTCAAAACTATGGAGTTCTGAGAAAAAAGTCAGAATTCTAAGAAAAAAGTCACGTTTTTTTTTATGTGTGGCCCTAATCCTCTTCCGTGGACAGCTGCTGTGGAAAAAAAAAATATTTTCCTTTTCTTTTTCTTTCTCTGTCATACATTCTTTTTGGTCACTTCTTTCGTTTTCCCCTTGGAGATCATGTGACACAATGTCAGCTACTGTACATAAGCCATAACTAGTCCTAGAACTAATTACAGGAAAATATAATTTGAGGCGAGATGCTGCAGGTGGAATAGTGTAATATTTTTAACTCATAGAGATATCATCATGACATTTTTGTAGGTAAATATGTTCAGTAAAACGATCATTTTTGCATTTCAATTTTTCAGAATGTTTGAAGGAATAGGGCCATGCAAATTTAGCATATCTAACTTTATTTAATTTTCACATATGTTTAATGTCCAACATTTTCACCGACACATTTTTGGATACATCTTTTCTCTTTTCATAAATAAGAAAATATGAAGTATGAAAGAAGCAAAATAGCCAAAAATCTCAAAATTGACAGTTTTTGTCTGCCCTGTCTCGCCTTATCATTGATCAAAGAGACCATCTATCTATGTGTCTGATCCAAGTGGCTTACATCTTTTTCTCAATCAAGCGATCTGACTTTTTTGACCGGGGTCACTGTGCTCTCCAATAGGTTTCTTAATCTTCCTCACATCTACTACCATTATCCCTACTCATCATATCGGCTACTAACCCTCGCCTTACCCATAATGCATCTCTTCAATCACTGCAAATCACTCCCTGTGTTCCAATACCCATACTTCCATACTATTTAGTATGCCAAAAAAAGATTTAGGATGTCCCAATACATGCACGTCAATTGTAGTATGCTGAAAATACATAAATGCCCCACTGACTCCAATAGCATTTTGGAGTATTCGTCTTTATTCTTGACATTTCTCGACATGATGAGACAAAATCTTCCTTATCTGATTTTTTTCTCTCTCTTGTGGCCCTAAAACCCTTCTGTACTTTAGTATGTAGTGTAGTAAAAAAGAAAAAGTATGTGATTTGGAACGCAGGGATTTTGTTCTATTTCAACCTCCATGCACATTTGTTTTCTTCCTCTAGAGGGCAGTATTGTAACATTTGTCCAATGTGTGTGACAGGACCATAGATGAAACATTTCTGTTAACTCATACAATATTACCTACAGTGTTCTCTCTATCAGGCATTTAATGGTGCTACAAGGAACTTTTTAATATTTCTGAAACAGTCTAATTTTTCAACTGATGATCATAAATTACATTTAACAGTCTAGGAGACCATCAGTGCAAAGAATGCTATTTTTATATAGTTTTTCTTAATACCTTTGTCATGGGTATAGGCTCACCCAGGAACAACAGCTGGCGTAGTAAAAACACCACCGCTTTTGTCCAAAGCCAGTCGCAAGAATGAACACAAACTGAAAGTTCCTAGGAGCACCTTTAACATTTTAATTTAGTTGTTTATAGATGTTATTATTTTAATATAAATACATATTTCATACATATTGTATGAAATGTAAAGCCCACTGAGACAAATGTATTTGTGATTTTGGGCTATACAAATAAAACTGATTTGATTTGATTTGATTTGATTTGATTTGATATATATCATTGTTGGTGTTAGGAATCTCAAGTATCGGGGACAGAAGCTGGACAAAGCACTGAACCAATTGGAGAAGCTAAACAGGTAAGTCAACACTCAACACTGTCAAACATTATCATTATTATTTAAATTTTTTGAGAAATACAGTATCTCACAAAAGTGAGTACACCCCTCACATTGTATTAAAATATTTCATTATATCTTTTCATGGGACAACTTAGGGGTGTACTCACTTTTGTTGCCAGTAGTTTATACATTTATGGCTGTGTGTCGAGTTATTTTAAGGGGACAGTAAATGTACACTGTTATAAAAGCTGTACACTGACTACTTTACATTGTATCAAAGTGTCATTTCTTCAGTGTTGTCCCATGAAAAGATATAATGAAATATTTTAAGAAATGTGAGGGGTGTACTCACTTTTGTGAAATACTGTATATCATTACTTTATGATATAACAACACAGAGACAAACATATACAATGCTACACATACAAAACAAATTTCCCATTTCCCATACAGATGTTATGCTCCGAAATTTTGCACTGCCATCATAAATTGCAATATAAGTAATAAGCAAACACCTTGCTTGGTAAGTAGTAAGTAAGTAAAAATTATTTATATAGCGCTTTTCACAGACAGTGTCACAAAGTGCTTTACAATGTGCATAGAAAATAAAAGCATAGTAAAAAATACGTCTAAGAATAAAATTCATGAAAAAAACACAACGTATATAATTAGCAACATGTAAAAGACAGAAGTTTCCCACATGCTAAAGCCTAAACAAGTGAGTCTTCAATTGAACCTTTAAACCGTCCACACTGGCAGCAAACCTAATGCTGGTTGGCAAAGAGGCAAAGGCTCTATTCCCACAGTGTGTGGTATGACTAGTTGAAAGATGGATGGATGGATGGATGGATGGATGGATGGATGGATGAACAATGGATGGATGGATGGATGGATAGGATTTGGTGGACCATTAAACAAACTCAGAAATCCTCACGTCTTCTAGAATCAAAGTTAGAACATCAATTTGATTCTAGAACCCAAATTAGAACATTAATATCCTTCTACAGATGAACTTAGAACATGAATGACCTTTTAGAACCAAACATAGAACATCAAATGTCTTCTAGAACTGAACTTAGAACGTAATTTTCCTTCTAGAACCGTACTTAGAACATACATTTTCTTCAAGAACGGAACTTAGAACATGAATGAACTTCTAGAACCAAACAGAACGTCAAATTTCTTCTAGTTCTGAACTTAGAACGTCACATATCTTCTAGAATCAAACATAGAACATCAATTTACTTCTAGAGCTGAACTTAGAACATGAATTTTCTACTAGAACTTAACATAGAACATAAATTTTCTTTTAAAACCGTGTTTTTTTTGTAGAAGCTGTCGTAGATTTTCCAACGTTTTCTAGATCTAACTGTTGAACTTCCATTCTCCTTCCCTAGAGTCTAATCTTTTTTTTCAAGAAACAAATTTAGAATAGAACAACTTGTTTCCCCTTTTTTCCTTCATTAATCTCAATAATAGTATTTGGTTGACCTTTAACAACTGCCAATAAGAAATCGATTTTTTTTTTTTACAATACAAGAAAACATAACACAAACCTGTCAATAACATTGTGCTATATAATTCAGTGTTGTTTTCCAGTAACTGTGTGATTACTCCTCTTGTGGTTAACCCTGTCGACTGTTTAAATGTATTAAACTGACTGACCTGCCTGATATTCTAACCCTACTCATGTGTCCTTCAGGATGTTTTGGGCCCCACTGACACCGCAACAGAAGCAAGTTCGTCCGAAGCTTTATCAAAACCCCTGGCTACAGTCAAAACTCAGAGCATGGTAAACACAGCGTCCTCCTCCGCTACAGCCTTCAGAACCGACCGAGCCAAATGTCTTCTCTCCTAGAATCTATCTAGACATTTTTGTATGACTAGGATTTCTCACTTTTCTTCTTCATCTAAGACCTTCTTCCAGACCAAATTCTGTAACCATGTCTTCTACACCAGGATTTAGAGCTTCATATGTCTCTACTTAGCTATTCATCTGTGTAGAGCAGTTGATTTTTTACCAGAACCAATATTTTTTACGACAACCCAATCTCACGTCTTCTAGAATCGAAATTAGAAAATGTATTTCCTTCTAGAACTGAACTAAGAACATCCATTTTCTACAATAACGGAACATAGAACATGAATGACCATCTAGAACCAAACATATTACTTCAAATGTATTCTAGAACTGCAGTTAGAACTTAAAATTTCTTCTAGATCCAAAAGTAGGACATACTTTTTTTTCTAGAACCGAACTTAGAATGTCAAATGTCTTGTAGAACTGCACTTAGAACATAGATTTTGTTCTAGAACTGAACATCAAACAACAATTGGCTTCTGGAACCAAACTTCTGGACAAATGTATTCTAGAACTGAATATAGAATGTCAAATTTCTTCTAGAATCAAACTAAGAATGGCATTTTTTTTCTAGAACTGATCTTAGAACAACAATTGTCTTCCAGCATCTGCTCAATTTTCTTCTAGAACCTTCTGTAGATCTCTCAACATCTTCTAGATCTAACCGTATAACTTCCAATCTTTTCTAGAGTCCCATCTTTATTTCAATGGTTCCACTAGAATCTTGTAGATCAAGATCTGGAACTTGCTTTGACTTTTTCTCAAATCACTTTTTTTTTGTCATTTTCTTCTGCAATTAAAACCTAGAGCACAGATGTTCCTAGAACCTTTTCTAGAGCTTTGAAATAGTCTAGCAGCAAGCCTCAATCTTGAAGAGATGTCTAATTTTTTTAACCCTCAGTGCATTTACATGGCGGAGAATTCCAAATAACGGCCTTCAAAAAGTGTGAGCTATCTTGTTTACATTGGAAATTTGACTTTTCAAACAGTGTTTCTCACTGTATAATGAAAAATAAAATAGAAGATAGGACTCAAATCGAACCTAAAGTGTGCCAAAGATGAGATTTTTTTCAAGTTTGTGTTTACATAAGGACTACTTAGGCCACCCATGCTCAAAGTAAATATTTCTTTTTCATTGACAAAATGGTCTCCACTGAAATGTGGTTCAAGACGACGTAACATAACTTTTGCAACCATATGAATAAGTGGTTGGCAAGGTGATGGTTACTATTTTACCAAAAAAAAAAAGTCAAAAAATATTTAGCATGCGGGGTAGATGGTTTTGAACTGTCTGTAATAAGCGTTTGCATGGACCTCTAGTCTGATCGATTCATATGTTTTTAAAATTGTACTAATAGACATATTTTGTGAACCATGTTTTATAATGTATCATACATAGGAAAAGGGTGATTTTAATAGTTTATGAGTGTTGATCTTTCATTTTACTTTCTGAGCTCTTTCGCCGGCAAACGCAGAGCTTGTTACATTAAAATCTCTTGTCTGCTTTCTTATATGCACCTGCCATTTTTATTTCCATAAGCTAAATATGATAATCAGTAGTTGTTTACATAGTTGATTAGCTAAATAAGTAATCATTGCTTAATTTTATTAGGTAATTGTCCAGTCATTGCCTGGAAGTAGGGTTGGAGTGGAAAAAAAATGCCCTGCTTTTGTAATGCATTAGCGTATTCACTCATATGTATTCACTCTTTACAATTCAGCGTTTGTATTTGAGAAAAAACTACCTTTTCTAGGATGACTGTTGGCCATGAAAATGCACTGATTTGACATGATTACTGATTAACACGCCACTGTTTACTCGTGAAAACTATGTAACTCCAAATTTTGTTTTTCTAACTTAAAGATGCTCTGAGGAACTTTTCAGTTTGTGTTCATTCTAGCGCCCCCCTTTGGACAAAAGCGGTAGTGTTTTTACTACGCCAGCTGTTGTTCCTGGGTGAGCGTACCCATGACAAATGCATTAAGAAACAATTTATAAAAATATCATTCTTTGCACTGATGGTCTTGTTTGCTGTTACATGTCATTTTTGATCATCAGAGGAAAAATGAGACTGTTTCAGAACTATTTAAAAGTTCCTCATAGCACCTTTAATTGAGAGATTGTACAAAACATAACCATGATTCGATCTATTGTCCAGAATCTTTTGAGTAATTAAGAATTTCAGAAACTCATCAAAATCAACCTAAAAACAGTAAAAACTCCAGAAAAAAATGCTTTTTTTTTTGGAGATGCAAAGTTTTCACCTGAAAGCGGTGGTACTGAGATGTCTTAAGTTACATGGCATGTGCTGTACTTGTATCTTGTTCTACTTTTGTCTTTCCATTCTGTCTACATATCCAAACAAGAGCAGAAATATAAATAAACCCACACCAGTGATCTACTCCTCCGTCTCTCTTTCTCTGTGGGGGGGGGGGGGGGTCCTAAAGGGGCTGAAGACATAAACGATATATAGACATTACAGACACACACACACACACACACACACACACACACACACACACACACACACACACACACACACACACACACACACACACCTGTAAACTGAACTGGCTAAGAATGCCTCACAAATATTGTTCACCTTTTAAAGAGACTACTAGGAACGTTTAAATGTTTCTGAAACAGTCTGACTTGTAACAGCAAACGAGACCATCGGTGCAAAGAATGCTATTTTATAGAGTTATTATTTATTCCGTTGCTCAGGTACGATTCCCTGCAAATTGACATATGGCAGGCACACTGGAAAAGCATGTTTAGAAACGGTACTAAACCAAAGTTTACTTAGCTTCGCCATCATCATATAATAATTAATAATCTGACATACTGTATAGTTAATTCAAATAGTTAGTTAAAGCTGGGGTGGAGGATTTGGGGAGAAAATGGCAGTTGGGATAAAAATTCAAATCCAAATACCTCAACCGCTCCACTTGTTCTCTTTGGTCCCTCCCCTATGGTCCCTCCCTGACACGCTCTACACCAACAAAGTCGTGCCAAAGTGAATGGACAGTCCCAACAGCCAATAAGAACAGAGGATCGGAGCCTCGCTCTGATTGGTCAAAGTGTACAGCTCATGTTAACTTTGACCAATCAGAAATCACATACCCCAGCTTTAAGTTTATTTATTAACACAAAGCTACATTGAAATTTGTCTTTTTGCATATCCCCTCTCAAGTTCCCACACTCCAGAGGGGGTCAGAGCGCAGGGTCAGCCATAGTACAGCGCCCCTGGAGCAGTTTGGGGTTAAGTGTCTTGCTCAAGGACACAATTTGATTTGTTAATTCAAACTGAAGACATCAAGATGACACTGAGGGAAAGAATCCCTGCGTTCCGAATCGCATACTTTCTACTATATAGTATGGTAGAAAAAAGATTTAGGATGTCCCGATTCTTGTGGCCAGATTTAGGATGGTTAGAAGTACCCGGATGTCCTACTTCATCCGGCCAAGATTGTTAGTGTTAAAAACTGCATTCTATTTGGGCAATTCTGACCCACAATCCGGTGCGCACGTGAAGTGACGTCACATCGACGAAGCCTCCATATGAAAACAAACGGGGATGCAACGGATATAAAAGCAAGAGGCAAGATCTAGGTGTAATGTTATGATGAAATAAAAGAGTAAAAGTATGTCCCAATAGTATGCCTACTGCATCCTAACTAGATTATTTTTATCGTCACATGTAGTATGTAGAATAGAAAAAGAAAGAGTATGAGATTCGGAACGCAGGGACAGTATTGAATCCCACACTCACAACTCTGGTTCCAGCATGATACGCAAACAAAAGCACACTGCCTCCTCCTAACCATCTAACAGTGCTGTAGTGGATGCAGAGTCTGGGCCTGATGGTTATGCAATAAATAACTCACTGATGCACTGAGTTGTAATGCTGTTCACTCACTATGGATAACTCACATTAAATACAGTTTACTTTTGACTGAGATTATTTGATAAACCTTAAATTTTGAATATCTCAATATCAATTTATATGGTTTTGCTGCCCTCTATTACAAAGAAGGAGGGGCTGGAAATTAATTTTTTTTTAGTGCAAGATGTAGCCTAGACTGGCATTAATGATTAATTTGAACAAACAACTGAAGTAATTAAAAGGTGCTCCGAGGAACTGTCAGTTTTGTGTTCATTCTTGCGCCCCCTTTGGACAAAAGCGGTAGTGTTTTTACTACGCCAGCTGTTCCTGGGTGAGCGTATACCCATGACAAAGCAAGGCATTAAGAAAAACTATATAAAAACAGCATTCTTTGCACTGATGGTCTCGTTTGCTGATACATGTAATTTATGATCATCAGAGGAAAAATGAGACTGTTTCAGAAATATTTAAAAGTTCCTCGTAGCACCTTTAAAAGTACGGTGAAAGTCAAGTTACTATAAATATGTCCTATATGTAGGCTACAGTAATTATTGACTTATAAAGAGAGAAGCCCTTAACCAAAACAAACACACCGCCTTGTTCATGCACATTACACCTTCAAGGTGACATCATCAAAGCCTTTTAATGATTTGTTGAGTCGAGTGATTATTCCGGTTTGTTGACTGTTGGGGTTCACACCCTGATAACGCATCACATACTTAGTGGTTACTTGGCAACGCCATGCACATTCTGCAGCTCTAGCATGAGATGCATTCATTCATTAGAAGAATTTGCATGATAAAATGAATAAACCCGGACGTTTTCACAAAGTTGAAATTGTTGAGAGAAAAATTGAAAATTCAAACTTTACAAACAATTGCAGTGACGAGACTATTGTCTCATATCATCTCATCTCATTAAAAAAATTAAAACCTAAAGATGAATGCTGATAAATGACTGGCAGCTACAGACAGAGTAGGAAGTAGGGAAGAGAGAGAGTGTGTGTGTGTGTGTGTGTGTGTGTGCGTGCGTGCGTGCGTGCGTGCGTGTGTGTGTTCTGTTTACTGTACTACTAAACTCAATAAAGCCAGCCCTCTGTCTCAGCTCCACCCCCTAAAGCCAGAGGACATTCCCTCTCTGTGAAAAAGAGTGACAGACACACACACACACACACACACACACACACACACACACACACACAGTGTCAGTGTGTGTGATTGTCGTAGTGTCACTGGAGCCTGGCCATAGCTTCAGGAAGTGGTTTCAGCCACAGGTGGGTGGAGCAGAGAGAGAGAGAGAGAGAGAGGGAAAGAAAGAAAAGAGGGAGTGATACTGTGCTAGTCAAACACACACACACACAGACAGAGAGAGCAAGGGAGAGAGAGAGAGAGGGAGGGAGAGAGAGAACTAGACAGGGTGTGTGTGTGTGTGTGTGTGAGAAGTAAAACAGCAGGTCAGAATAACCTGTTTAGATTAGTGTTATGGCTCCAACTTGATTAGGAAGAGTTTATTTAAAAGTAACTTTTGAAGAGTTAAGTTAAAGCTACAGTTTATGTCAGTACTTTAGCTACAACCTACAAGTTTTAACTACAAGCAGGTAGGAGTTAGCTTAGCTTAACCCTTCTCTACCTGTGGCATTACATGTAAATTAAGCAGACTTTTTAGCTTTTATCCAAAGAGACTTACAACAGGAGGCAGGCAGGTAACATCAAGGATCTTGCCTAAGGATACTCACTGGACTTGCACAACTTTTTGACAAGGAATTAAACTATTTTCAAACTTTTTTTATTTTTTTTAACACATTTGTTTACCAATTTTTTGTTTGTATATTTTTTTATTGCCCTGACAAGGATGGAACTCTGTTTTCATTTTTAATTTTTTAATATTTTTTTTTAAAATATCTATTTTTATCAATACAGACAAGAGATACATCTAGCACATACATCAACGACCGAACTCTGGTATCAAACTCAGTTGTGTTATACCTACTACTGAACAATATCCTACTGTTGTGAGGGACCCTGGAGCTTGGAGGTTGAGGGTGTGTTGTGTGTGTGTCCCAGGCCCAAACGGAGCCCTGTTCTGGGGGAAGTGTCTTCCATGTCTGCCTGGAGAGGGTCAGTCAGCTGGAGAGTTGGCTGCGTGAAGCCCAAAGGAGCCTGGTAGCTACTGACGGAGCTGCTGCCGATTCAACCACCATGCAAGAGAGCGTGGAGAGGCAGCTACTCACCTGCCAGGTAAGACACACCCATAAAAGGGATCAGGTCACTCCCAGGATTCAATAACAGAGCCAAATTAATATTTTTAGATACCTAGGTGGGACCATATAGCTGTTGTTTCAACCTCATCAAATGATTACCTATATTGATACCCATTAGTTTACTACCCCACATAGATGTACTTTTGTTTCAGTTCGTTTGTAGTTAGATGTATGTTTGTTGTTATTCCAAAATCCTTTACTGTAAATCATTTGTTTTTACAGTCACTTTAATCACTTTAGGTCTCTCCTATGATTTAAAATATGCTAGAACGGAACCAAATGAAGCTAATGAGTGAATATTTTAAGATTTCTAGGTTACATAAAGCTTTTGTTTCAGTAGCAGAATGCAGCTTTTAACTGTTCGATGTGCAGAATGTATTGACATGTGGAGAGGCAGCTACTCACCTGCCAGGTAAGACACACCCATAATATAGGAACAGGCCAATCACAGCAGGGTTCATGGGAGAAAAAGTCAAAAGCCCTGTGTTTTACTACTTTGCAACAATACGAAAATGCCCTGTCACTAGAAATTTTATTCTGGTTCATTGATTTCTATCCTTAAAGGAATACTTCACCCATACGGAACCAGCGTTCTTTCATTATAAAATCACTATTATAATATAATGAATGAGGTTTTTCTTCCCTCAGTCTTCCCTTAGTCTTCCCTTGGCCCAGCTGTCCTGTTAATCCTGACCCTTACTGTGATGTCACAAGAAGGAAACTGTAGGGTTAGACAGTGAGACCACAAAAACACTCTTTCTGCCATTTCTCATGCTAGGATGATCCGATTTCAATTTCTTTTGCACATTTATACTAAATAGGATCTCCGAGTTCAATACACCTTCATATTCCAACCGGTGAAGTAGGCCTTTAACTTGACTTATGAAACCTCAAAATGAAGAAATGACTAGTTGAGAACTTGCTACCCTTCCTCAGAGGCTGCATACAGTATGTCTGACTCTTGTGTACAGAAGTGTTTGCATAGTTCTGGCCACTTATATGAAGTGGTTATTACCTGCTGCAGTTACAGTAATGTGTCTGAAATACAACAAAAAACATGCCCCTACAGCATTATTTACTATTTACACACACACACACACATACACATATGCACGCTCGCATGCACACACACACACACACACACAAACACATATGCACACTTGCATGCACACACACACACACACACACACACACACACACACACACACACACACAGTATGCCTACAACAATGCCTTAAATAACAGTAACACTGATTTAGCTTCAAGTTATTGACTAAAAAAAAATGAACTATTGGTTTCAAATCAGCCAAATCGCAGTCTGACATCATAATCTAGCTTCTGTTGAACCAATCATAGGCCACAGCTGCAGTCATGTGACTTGACAAATATAGTATTTCAAGATGCACAAAGTTGCTTCTTCAGCAAAGTATAAATTTAGATGTTACACCATTTCAACTCATAGTTAAGAAATACTACTCGCTGTTTTTGGCTGAGCATAGTTCAAATATCTGACTCCCATGTTGGTGTGTTGCCGTGTGATGTAAGATACTGAGACAAAGTTCATCAGATAGGAAGTTTAAATCAGTTAAAGTTGAGCACACTGTAAAAAATTAAGTTTCTCTAGATTTTTTTGTTTTCAGGCTAAAACTACACCTCTTAAAGGTGCACTGTGTAGTATGACATCATCAAGTAAGTTCTAGAAAGTTCTAGAATGCAACGCTCCCTGGGTAACCCCAACCCTTTAGAATAATAACAGAAGCTACAGTGGCCTTCAAGGACAAGAACAATTCTAAATTTTAAACAATGCACCTGATGACATTCCAACTATGACACTTCCAAAATGGCGGTGACAAGGCCTTGGTCCAAAGTATGCAGAAATATGGACATATATGAGATCCTTAGGAAAGAAATAATAATTCTAAAAAAAAAAGATCAGCTATTATGCACTACATTAAACGTACTTATGGATATTATAATTATTTTCTACAAAATCTGCTAGGAAATAAAACCCCAAATTCTACACACTGCAGGTTTAAGTGCCAACATTTGGGCCAACTAATTATCTTTTGTTGAGATAACTTATCATTCATATGGAATGAAAATGTAACTTTCATATGTCTAAAAACTTTCTAATTTTGAGTTCTACAAACTAAGAATTTCAGACAATAGTTGGGCTAACAAATTATATCTAACATACAGATAACAAGCAAAACCAAGTCGGTGAAAATGTTCATTCAAATATTAAACAGTGTTTGAACCGTCTGCAAAACTATATAATTAATACGTTTGTACAGTTTGACTTTATGGAATACATAATTGGTAGAACTCAGAACTTTTTTTTTGTTTTAGCCTCGAAACTTAAAAAAAAATAAGTGCAGAGAGTTGCCCTGAAAATGTAAGTTTACCTAACTTTTTGTTTTCATATTTACACTGCATTACAGCCAGGTATCTGTATATAATGAGTAATACTAATGGATGTGTAGATGTGGGCTACTATCCCGCCCTATATTGTTGAATGCTCTATTGTTCTCAATGATCAGAGTTCACTAACTCACACCTGCTCTTGGTTTTATGACCTCTGTAGTTTACTTTGCGTGGTTGTAAATGTCAGACTGTCCAGTCAAACAAGGCCACTAAAAAGAAGTGAAAGAATGATTACTCACTAAACATTAACCCAGAGCGGTCTAAATCAAATATGAGGGCAAGGACGAATTATATAGCACATTTAATAAAGAATTTAAAGGACTATACACACAATATTTAAAATACAGTAAATAGATACAGTTGAGGACAACATTTTTAGCCCCCCTATGAAAATTTTACTTTTTAAATGTTTTATTTTTTTCCCCTGTCAAACAGAGCAAGGAATTTGTACCACAGCTTTTCCAAACATCCTACAATTATTTTGGATTATTGCATTATTTTACTTTGCACACAGAAACAACATTATTTCACAAAAACTACCAAAACTTTTGTCCTCAACTGTAAATAAAAAAGTGGTGGAAATAATTCAAAATCACCGATATACAAGAAAAATTCTACATCTACTTTTCGTTAGCCTAATAGCATAATTGCCTAAGTCATATTTTAAGGGTTATAGAGCTGGGTAAAGTGGATGTAGAGTAGAGTAGATGTAGAATAGAGTAGATGTAGAGTAAAAGTAGAGTAGAGTAAAAATGATTTAGGCAATTATGCTATGAGGCTAACAATATTAGTATCCACTTCAGCTGTTTCACTCTTTGTAAACTCTCTGATGTTTTGTAGAGTAATCCTTTAGTTGAATAAGCTCTTAAATCTACCAGTTCTGTCTTTCTTTACTGCCATGTTGCTATCAGAAAGACAGAGTTGATCAAACACTAAAGGCTGAGG
>OX442363.1:29388596-29393596 GCA_949357725.1 Hyperoplus immaculatus
AAGTTTTCTGGGAGTTTGTTCCAGATATTTGGTGCATAAAAACTAAAAGCTGCTTCTCCTCGTTTAGTCCTAACTCTGGGGACTGTAAGTAGACCTGTCTGTCTGTCTGTCTGTCTGTCTGTCTGTCTGTCTGTCTGTCTGTCTGTCTCCTTGTTTAGTCCTAACTCTAAGGACTGTAAGTAAACCTGTCCCAGACGACCTAAGGGCTCTGGACGGTTCATAATGTATCAGCAGATCAGTAATGTATTTTGGCGCTAATCCATTTAGTGCTTTATAAACCAACATCAGCACTTTAAACAAATGTCTGATACATTCATTGATACAGTATGGTATATAACACTTTGAATTAAGGTTCAAAACTAGATAGTGACTTACCTTATAAAATGTTACCAATATTTATCACACATATGTATAGCACCTGTACTTATCTCCCAACTTCACTGTATTTTATTATGTTATATAAATAGTATATACATACCTCATGAACAAACTGCATTAGGAAAAGATAAAATCAGCTCCGCCTCCATAAATATTTGGCAGCACTTTTTTTTTTTAATCATTTTACTATTTTTACTTATTTTAACTTAGTATTTATATATATATGTATATCTATATTTGTATATAAACATTTTTCTTTACTGATATTAACCTATAGTATTTATGTATTGTCCTGTGTATTTGTGAATGAACAAATGTAACCTGACATAAGCCTTGTTGTTGTTGCTGTGTCTGTGTGTAGGAGTTGGAGCAGGACTTGTTTGAACAGAGAGGTCTCACTCTGTCCATCTCCAGACAGGGCAGCAGAGCTACACTCAGCCACGAGACAGAGGAGACACCATGGTAACACAACGCACCATTACTCTGTTATACATGATAGTGCTGTGTATGGGATATGTTTAGTTTGGCATACCTTATTATTTTGTACCCTTTTTGCACTATTTAGTATTTAGAATTTAATTAAAGGTGCAGTGTGTAATATGACATCATCAAGAAAGTTCTACAAAGTTCTAGAATGCAACGCTCCCTGGGTAACCCCACCCCTTTAGAATAATAACAGAAGCTACAAGGACAAGAACAATTCTAAATTTTAAACAATGCACCTGATGACATTCCAACTATGACACTTTCAAGATGGCGGCACTAGGCCTTGGTCCAAAATATGCAGAAATATGGACATATATGAGACCCTTTCTAAGGGAAAAAAAAATAATTCAAACATTTTTTTTCAGCAATTATGCACTAAATTAAATGTACTTATGGATATTATAATTACTTTCTACAAAATCTGCTAGGAAATAAAACCCAACATTCTACACACTGCAGCTTTAATGTAAATATTGTTTATCTTTATCTTATTTTATTATATTATTATTGTTGTTCCTATTGCACCGTGGGTCAGAGACAAACGCCATTTCGATCCTTATGTATGCCTGAATATTTTAAGAATTGATAATAAAATTGACTTGACTTGACTTAAACATGATAGTGTGTATGACATTATGGTTACTATATTATATATGTCAGGACAGAGACCTGGCCGGCACCCTTAACACAAGAATGATAATAAAAATCACCAAGCTATCACAATATATACATTGACATAATTTCAAAATCAATATTTATTGAGCAAACGTTAAATGAAGAGACTTGAACTGTAAGAAACACTAGTATAATTCTTTATCAATTTTGATTGGATTTACTCAAATCAATGCATTATATTTTCGATAATTTGGAGAGAGATATAAAGGCATACTATTCAAACAGACACGCCTAGCCTACACCTACAAAAGTTTTGGTTTAACAAAAGCAAAGAAAAGAAAAAGAAAAAAAAGCATCACATTGTTACTTGAAGTGCTAATTTTCAGCTTTTTCTCTCCCCGTCTCTCTCCAGCTTACCTCCCACTGAGCCTGATGTGGAGACGGATTCTACTCATAAGAAAAAGTGGAGCCACCTTCACAGGCGACTGCTGTGTTTGGAGGAGGGCTGGCTGCTGCCGCCCCGCCAGGTATGGGACAGCTCAAGGGCTTGATTAGCACTTTTCAAGAAATACTACAAAAAAAAATGAGAAAAGAAAAATGTGTAAAATGTGTCTTGGTTATCACCTTTTTTGAGATTTGAGAAGAAGGCACTTTTGTAATGTCTTTGGTGTCTTGGGGACTCCAGCAGGGCTTGTTAAGGTGTGTGTGTGTGTGTGTGTGTGTGTGTGTGTGTGTGTGTGTGTGTGTGTGTGTGTGTGTGTGTTTGTTAGTTAACATATTTTTGTGAGAACCGATGTGAGTTTTAGAGAGGACATTTTGTCCGGTTCTCACTTTGGGACAGGCCTTTAAAGGGCTGTTTGAGGGTTAACACTAGGTTTTAAGGACAGGCCTTTAAAGGGCTGTTTGAGGGTTAACACTAGGTTTTAAGGACAGGCCTTTAAAGGGCTGTTTGAGGGTTAACACTAGGTTTTAAGGTTCAGGTATGAATTAGGTTTATGTTAGGGTTAGTGTAAGGGTTGGGGTTAGGCATTTAGTTTTGATGGTAAGGGTAAGGGACTAGGGAATGCATTATGTCAATGAATGTCCTCAAAAGTATAGCTGTACAAACGTGTGTGTGTGTCTCTGAAGGTGACAGACTCATCTATAGTTCGTAGTGATGGAACAGCAGGATGTGTGATAATCCTCAAAGATCTTCAAAGTCACATCAGCCGACTGACAGAGCTGAGACACACAGCGACAGAAAATCAGGTGCACAGTCATTACCACACACACACACACACACACACACACACACACACACACACACACACACACACACACACACACACACACACACACACACACACACACACACACAGTCCATAAAATGGGTGTTCATGTGTGTTGTGAACCCCTTGATGCTTGTTTCATACATTTAAAGGTGCTACGAGGAACTTTTTGATATTGCTGAATCAGTCAAATTTGTTCATCTGATGATTATAAATGACATGAAACAGCAAACGAGACCATCAGTGCAAAGAATGCTATTTGTCTATAGCTTTTCTTAATGCGTTTGTCATGGCTACGCTCACCAAGGAACAACAGCTGGCGTAGTAAAAACACCACTGCTCTTGTCCAAAGGGGGGCGCTAGAATTAACACAAACAGAAAGTTCCTTGGAGCACCTTTAACGTGAGATCTTTCGTATCACAATTGTTTCCAAAATGTTTGTATATATATTCAAATGTTGCAGTAGGCTATATGACTAAATATTTTGTAGAACAATCTAGATGTTAGATAAATCCAACAGTTAATATATTTATTACAAAGTTTATAACAGTTTAGATTATGGATACAGCCTAAAAAAAAATACTGTGTACAGGTGTTAGAAAATTAATTTTTCGGTATGTTTTTAAGAAGAAAATGTAGTATAAATCAGACAATATATGGACAAATCCTTCAGTAATAACCTTGAGAATAGTGCTGCCCAAAAAGTTTGGAAAAGTAAAAGATGGCACGTTGGATAAGAGTCGTGCCACTTTATTATGCGCATAAACCAAATTTTCAACCACAATTTTTTTTGTAATTATATTCAAATTCAAATTCAAAGAACTTTATTCTTCCGTTAGGAACTTCATATATATTTTGTCTGAAATCCCTGAGATGGAATGTTGTTTTGATGATTGCTCACTACAGGACACACATTTTGACATCACACTTTACAAAGGAGAATAGATAGGAACAACACACATGAAAGAGAACAGGTGTTGCACCTCATCCAGCGACATAGCAGATATCGCACTGATTCATGTTGAATAAAATGTAATAAAGAAAAAAAAAAAAGCATTATGAAAAGAGTCAGAAATAGCAACATTTCCTTTTGACTGACCAAATACTTACAACATATGAATTTGTCATCTTTCTACCCCTGGAAACCTGGTCTAAAATATTTAAAAAAATAATCAATTAATGTTATCGTGCTTGGTTCAAAATACTTATTGTGTGAAAAGAACCAGAGCATAGTTCACCTCACCTAAAACCATTGTCTGTTAAGTTGATCACACTTGAATGACAATATGTTTCATTAGGATTGATAAATATGCCTATAACTCTTTTCAGATGCTTATCATGCAACTAACTCCACACATTACGTAGTTAGAAGGATAGATAGATAGATAGATAGATAGATAGATAGATAGATAGATAGATAGATAGATAGATAGATAGATAGATAGATAGATGGATGGATGGATGGATGGATGGATGGATGGATGGATGGATGGATGGATGGATGGATGGATGGATGGATGGATGGATGGATGGATAGATAGATAGATAGATAGATAGATAGATAGATAGATAGATAGATAGATAGATAGATAGATAGATAGATAGATAGATAGATAGATAGATAGATAGATAGATAGAAGGATTTTGTGGATTTCTGTTTAAATGGTCTAGGGCCAAAATACATTACTGATCTGCTGATACGTTATGAGCCGTCCAGAGCCCTTAGGTCGTCTGGGACAAGTCTACTTACAGTCCCCAGAGTTAGGACTAAACAAGGAGAAGCAGCTTTCAGTTGTTATGCACCAAATATCTAGAACAAACTCCCAGAGAACTTGAGGTCTGCTGCAACTCTCAGTTCTTTTAAATCAAGTCTGAAGACTTTTCTGTTTCCATTTTAACCTGTACTTTTAATTTTATTTAAATGTTCTATTTCTATTCATTCACTTTTACATGTTTGTATTCATTCGCTTTTCTAATGTGTATTGTGTATTTTAATCTTGCCCCTGTAAAGCACTTCTTTGCATGGCCTTGTGTCTGAATTGTGCTACAGAAATACACTTGCCTTGCCTTAATACTGTGTCTAAACCTCTCCCTCTTTAGACCTCTCCTGATGAATCCTCCCTTCAGTCACTAGACGAGGGTTTGTTTGATGTGTTGAGCGGCGCGTCCCTCTGTCTGTCTGCCATCAACAACATGTTACACACAACCACCGACGGAGACACACAGACAAGACTACTACAGATACAGGTGGGA
>OX442363.1:29396096-29408596 GCA_949357725.1 Hyperoplus immaculatus
TGTATTGTTTCAGGCTGTGTCTCAAGTTAAAGATTCACTGGAGCAGCAGGTAAAGCAGGTCAACTCTCTACTGGACCAACAAAACCTGCCAGCCTCTCTCTTCCACCAGGCCACACAACTACAGGTACGATATAGATGCTATACGATATATAAGATGTAATATAGGTCTTAAAAAGGCATTTTCTGCATGTTTTTAAGTAGAAAATGTATCATAAATCTGGCAATTAACAACATATGAACTAATCCTTCTGTAGCAACCTTAAAAATAGTGCTAAGAATGATTATGGAAAGGTTAGTTGACGTAAGTGCTTTAGAAGTTGAGATTTTTTGGTTCAGAGTATTGAAAAAAAAATAATGTTGAGATAATGTCCGTTAAAGATGGTTGTATAGGAGAAATATACAGACACAAACAGACAAGGTTTAGTCAAATAAACACTACATGTACAATTCAGACCTTTTCATTTATACTAGAAGACAGACAGACAGACAGACAGACAGACAGACAGACAGACAGACAGACAGACAGACAGACAGACAGACAGATAGATAGACAGACAGACAGACCTCAAAATTGACCAGTGCTTGAAAAAACTATTTTTTCCTTATCACTTGAACCTGTCTTTCCCCTGCTATATTACAGGGAGAGTTGGACAGTGCAGTGAGCAGAGTTCAGTCCCACAGAGAGGAGCTGAAGGCCAGTGAAGAGCTGCAGAGGCTTTATGAGCGTCTGGTTCACAGTCTGGGGGAACTGGTGACTCTGGGCCCTGAACGCCTCATACACAAGCCTGATACAAAGGACATTGAATGCACCATACAGAAACCACACACAGAGTTTCATGACAGGGCAAAGCTACAGGAGCAACTTGACAGCGACAAGGTTAGTATGTGTGGATTAGCCTCATCAGAAAAATTATAAGGTCTATTCTCACAACTGAATAAACAAACTTTCCTCACAGGAAAATGTAGATCCCTGGAACTCTGTTTGAAGTAAGAAAGCTTCCTGAAAAGTTACTGTTTCACTGTTGTTGTTTACAGCAGCAGGGCCCACAGTTTGGTTTACAAACATAGTATAGTCTTACCTTTGGTTCCAGGTTCCTCAAAATAATTTATTTTTTATGTATGATGATAGTAATTATCTGTAATTATTCAATACTTAAACTAATGCCCCTCCCTTGAAACTGCATGGTGCCCCCTCAACATAGCAAAAAAATACACCCTGCGTTCCAAATCTCCTCCTCTTTCTTTTTTCTATTCTACATACTACATCCGAGGATAAAAATAATCTAGTTAGGATGCAGTAGGCATACTTTTGGGACATACTTTACTCTCTTATTTCATCATAACATTGCGCCTTGATCTTGCCTCTTGCTTTTATATCCGTCGCATCCCCGTTTGTATTCATATGGAGGCTTCGTCGATGTGACGTCACTTCAGGTGCGCACTGGATTGTGGGTCAGAATCGCCCAAATAGAGCTGTTAAGCGGAAGTGGCGGAATTACGGGGCATGGGACCTATCGGCTGAAAAAAAATGAATGGGAGTCTATGGAAAGTAATCTACTATTTTCTGGTCCCAGTCATTAAATGCCTTGGATTACATATATGTTTTGTATGGGTCTAAATGATAATTTTTCATGTGAAGAGTTTGACGGTATGTTGTATGATTATTCGTCAAACGGCTTTTGAAAAAATGTTACGAGAACAACTACAAGTCTTGTCGCCTCTGTGACGTCACCTCAACACATTCCCTTCACTTCTCGACTGACAGTGCTAATGCTAATGCTAATGGCTGGCGTGGACAACGCCAACAATCTCCCCACTCGAGAAATTGAAACTCCACATGTCCACTTGTGTAGTGATTTTCGCCACGCTGAAGACTTTTGTCTTGTCATTGAAAGAAGGCGGTAAAGTGCATTAAAGACACAGCCATGTTTCTGAGCTAAGCAGGTGCCAGTGGTGGTGACGTATATCATAAGTGTCAAGAGCAGCGAAGAGCTGTAGTCCACAAAAGCGCTCTGCACAAAACCTGACCGTATCCAGCTTCTACTCGCTAAATTGTTCCATTCTTTGCACGAAAAAATACCATCTAAATCCATACAAAACATATGTGTAATCGAAGGCATTTCATGACTGGGACCAGAAAATAATACATTTCTTTCCATTGACTACCGTTGTAATTTTTCGAGCCGATAGGTCCCATGCCCCGGAAGTAAGTAACTTCCGCTTAACAGCTCTATAGGATGCAGTTTTCAACACTAAAATTCTCAGCCGGATGTAGTAGACATATTAAATCTGGCCACAAGAATCGGGACATCCTAAATCTTTTTTCTACCGTACTAAATAGTAGATAGTATGGGGATTGGAACGCAGGGCATATCTATTACCTGCGTTCCGAATCGCATACTTTCTACTATATAGTATGTAGAAAAAAGATTTAGGATGTCCCGATTCTTGTGGCCAGATTTAGGATGGTTAGAAGTACCCGGATGTCCTACTACATCCGGCCAAGATTGTTAGTGTTGAAAACTGCATCCTATTTAAGATTAAGGCTCAATGTTATGATGAAATAAAAGAGTAAAAGTATGTCCCAATAGTATGCCTACTGCATCCTAACTAGATTATTTTTATCGTCGGATGTAGTATGTAGAATAGAAAAAAGAAAGAGTATGCGATTCGGAACGCAGGGATTGTCTAATATCTCGTACCCTTCCTATTATCAGAGGTTCTTCCGGTTCCTGGGGGATCATGTGCGGAGCCTGCAGTACCTGACACACAGGGTCCCAGACATTGGCCTCCTGAGGTGGGAGGGAGAAGTGACCGCGCTGCAGACGGAGGTGGAGAGACTGCAACAGCAAGGGCTGGAGAAGGGGATCAGGGTGGAGCACATATTACAGGTATTCAACAATTTTATAATACTGTATATAATAATATTTCAATATACCTGTATTCGTCTTTTGTGTTTTAATGACATTTGACTTATAAACTATGATCCCGGGAATATTTTTCAAACTTTACATTCAAGTTTTCAAGTTTATTCTCAAAAATCATACTTTTTTTTACTTTTTTGTTCACTCCCCTGTTGCCCTAACACTCTTCCATACATTGTTGAAACTGTATTATGTAACAGTGGGAGTTATTTAAAACCATGATAATTCAGAAGAATCCTTAACAAACAATAATAAACATAACTGATTCAAGTAAACAGTAAAATCTTCCTTTCTGTGTGCGTCTCAGATGTGGTCGCAGTGGGAGGAGGAAAGCGCCTGGTCGGAATCCCTACTGACACAAATAGAAACTTCAATTCCCAAGATGCAACAGGGCGGTGACTGTGACAAGCTCACTGTCTATCAGGTATGTTTACGTTATATACAGCTCTGGAAAAAAAATAAGAGACCAGTCTGGATTTTTCTTCAATCTTCATCTCTACATAACTTAATAAAAAATGCTCTTAATGACAAAAAATGTATTGGGAATTGGTAGAAATGTTGTCAGTAGTTTCTATTATAAAACCAAAATGTTCATTCTACTCAAACATATGCCTATAAATAGTAAAACGAGAGACACTGAACATTTGGAGTGGACTCTTCATTTTTTTCCTGGTCTGTATGTAATGTGATGTGAACATTCTATGAAAAAACTCTATATGACTGTTGCCATGGACACTGTTTGATATGGCCACGCCCACACAGTCCTGTCAATCGGTCTAGACGGTAAAAAATTAAAATTAACAATTAATTAAGTTTTAAAATATTTCTGAATTCTTTTTTTTCATTTAGATTTTTGTAAAACGCATATTGAGACATCCATACATTTATATAATATATTTTTTGACTATTTTAGACAATATCTACAGAGGCTTTAAAACCCATCATTGAATAATTCTGATTAACAGACAGGCAGCCAACTAACCAACGGACAAGAGCACATATACTCACTCAGTCCTGTCAAACAGTCTAGACAGTACAAAAATAAATATTTGGCTAGAAAAAAAATTTATTCTTAATTTAACCTATTTTCAATCAGACTTTTGTGAAAGCCTTTTCACAGACCAGACTTTGATATAATATATTGTTTTTTTTTTAAAGTTTTTCAGAAGCCTTTTATGTCTAAAATTAATTTACAGATAGGCGACCGAAGAGGGCACACACACACACACACACACACACACACACACACACACACACACACACACAAAAACACACACGCACTTTCCAATGTTCTTTTCTGCTCATTTGGACATGAATTGGCTCACTCTCTCTATGCCAGTATACTTTCTGCATGGCACTGGAAAACCTAAAGTGACTAAATTAAGTAAAAGGGAATGGGTTATTGGGCTGTTTTCTTTAGTAGTACATGATGTTGCTTAGTTAATAATGCAAGTTATTAACCCAAGCGGAGACCTCCAACTAGAATTCATTTTGGGTTTGTTCCCTGTTTTTTGGGGAAATTGGAAATGTGTTGTCGGGATGTGTCTAATTTAAGAAAGGCAGAGAAAAAAGGAGCGCTTCTTTTTGGTGGCGGGTGGGAGAAAATAAATTGACCCTAACTGTCTTGAAATGGACCCTGAAGGAGTACAGCGGCTCTTTCAGCTCTTTAAGACATCTCAGAATCACCTCATCATCACAAATCAGTTTTTACATTACAGCTTGAAGTGTGGCCTAGTCTGTACTTTGAATTTCTTAATGCTACTCTTCAAGCTAATATGCTAATAACCATGTGAATGCTAAATTTGTCACATGTTAGCAAGTATGATGAAATTGCATAATGTTAAAAGAATAGTTTGACCTTTTTCCAACTTTATTTCAAACAATCCCAAAAAAAGAATACAAAAGACTGTAGTAGTTCACTGCAGGTGGGTGTTGTAAGCTTTGGGCGACTGTGGCTCAGTTGGTTGAGCGGGTCGGCCGATGATCAAAGGGTTGGAGGTTCGATCCCCGCCTTGCCACCTGTGTCATAGTTGTTGTGTCCTTGGGCAAGACACTTCACCCACCTTGCCTCGTGTGAATGTCGATAGTTAGCCTGCTATCGGTGTATGAATGTGTGTGAATGGTAACGTGTAAATGGGAACAGGTCTCCCTTGCAAAAGAGTCTTCGGACTCAATGGGATTTACCTGTAGAAATAAAGGTTAAAAAAAAAAAAAAAGCTAAAAAAATAAATTCAGCATACTGTTTTTTTTTTACATTAAAGAAAATGAGACGATATGCAAACACTAGCATGTTAAAGTTACCATTAAGCTCATAATAAAAGGTTTTTAAGTTCAAAGCTTAACGTGAAGTTGCATAAATTGTCTGAGTTTGGAGTTTGGATGTGAAGCTGTGACATATTGAGTCTGTTTCTTGCCCTTGTGTCATATGAAGTTATGGATAAATCAGGTAGGTATAGGGTATATTACAACCTAGGCTACGACATCAAATTAAAATAAATACACTCATAACTGTTAACCAATTTAAACATATTATTTTGAATGAGTCCCACTCCACTTGTAACTGTGTTAATTAGGCTATTGTTCTGCTTCATTCAATTGATCTGAATGTTTTAACTGTTTTTGTCTCTTTGTCAGCTTGTTGTGTATTTTTATTGTATTGTGTGTTTGTAATTAACTCGACGTCATTGTAAAAGAGGGTCATCACCCCTCAATTGATCTTTCGAGGTTAAATAAAGGAAAATGAAAACATTTTGATATTCTCTCAGGAAGACAGTGCTATAAAGTCTTTGTGTTTTCCGACAGGATCTTCGTAGCGTTTTCGAGGGGAACAAGGTTCGGTTTGGGCGTATGTTGGAGGCGGGGTTTAGGCTGCAGGGGGCGGGATGTAGAGGCCTGTCCACCAATCAGCTCGCAGCTCGATGGAAAACACTAAACAAGAAGGTCGAGGAGAAATACACCGACATAGACAAGACCAGGAAACTGAGAAACAGGTGAGAGAATTAAATTTAAAGTTCAGTTACTTTATTAGTCAACGGGTTACATTGAAATTGGTCTTTTCTCATCTCCCCTCTCAAGTTCCCACACTCCAGAGGGGGTCAGAGTGCAGGGTCAGCCATAGTACAGCGCCCCTGGAGCAGTTTGGGGGTTAAGTGTCTTGCTCAAGGACACAATGGTAGAGATGGAAACGAGAGAGAAAATAATAGAAAACCTTCTCACTGCAAATTTCTTGTCGAAAGTGTTAAATATATATTTTTATTGAAAGGCCTAGATTTGAGCTAAAAAAAAAAAAAAATTCTGGAAATTAAATTGATCCCAAACATTACTGTTTTTAATGAGTCTTTAATGTAAATAAAGCATTTTATAAAGTAGATAAATACATTTAGAATGTGCAATGCGTCTAATGAAAAGCACCTGATGAAAATCTATGACTAAGAGGAACATTTAAATGTTTATGAAACAGTCTCACTTTTCCTCTGACGATCATTTAAAAAAATTGCATCACAGGCTAGCAAAGATCTTTGGGACAACAGGCACTGGTGTGGTAAAATCACTACTGCTTTGGTCCAAAGTAGGCGCTGATATCCAAATAAACTCAAACTTCCTCATAGCTACTTTAAGTAATAAATAATTCACAATCAAAAATTATTCATATAGTGTTCTTTACCATGCTGTCATGACAGATGAATATTTTTTTATATTTTCAAGTACATTTTTATATAGCTATATTTTATTATAATTTAAAAAAATGATGCTGCAAATGTTTGTTTGTTTATGTTGTTAAAAAACAACAACAATTAAAATAATGGGAAAAAAAAATAGGTTATTTTCCATCAAATAAACAGGTTTTCCCGTGACTGTGCTGCGCTGTGTGAGTGGATGGCTGGAGCCAGAGATCAGATAGACGGACTCAGTCAGCTGTCTGTGCCCGGAGAGGAGGAGATGGATGTCCAGCAGAGAAGGGAACACTACCTACAGTTTGTGGTGAGTTTTGTCAATGACAAACCCAATTACATTAATTAATTTAACCTGCACAACTTCATGGAAAGTTCAAATGTTTTTAATGTTTTTCAAAGGTTTTTAGATATATAAGTAACCAAATGTGTTATATTACGAGGTACCCTATGGATTTTTAAAAACAATAAAATATTTTAATACATTTTCCCACTAAGCAATAATTCATATGATACAGCAGTAATATGTTAAAAATACCGACACAATGTTAATCACCGTGTCACCCTGTCCCAACCCAGAGCAAAGCAACACTTTCCAATGTATATTTAGATCCCCTTGCGTTCAAGTACAGTCAAGACAGAAAAATTACCAAAAAAATTATATCCGACAGCGATGGGAAATGAGATAATAGGAACATGATCTCAACAGATTTTCTTTACATAATCAAATATAAGTAAATAGATATCCGTACATAGATTAATAGGGATACACTCTTTTCCTGTTTCCTCTCATTCCCCATAATCCCAGCATTATCAAAAGTTGTTCTATGTGGTTTATTACATTTTTCTGATTGTGGAAAACACAACATATAACACATTTCTCCTATGGTTCAGGCTTTGACCAAAGAGTTGGAGGCTAAACGTGGACTGAAGGTGGCTGTGGTGGGGTCTGGTACTCAGCTAACTCGGCTAGAGGAACCAACCGGAGGCTCTGGAGTTTATAATTTAGATATAAACCCAGAAGACAGTGAGATCTCAGACCTGGATTCAGACCTGAGCCCCGTCCACTCCCAGCTCAGACAGACAGAGAACGACTGGTGCATTCTACTGGCTGATGTTCCTGTCCTACAACAAGCTCTACACAAGGTCAGCAGATTTCTATGGGGAAGTTTTTTTTTTTACTTCTATAAGAAGTATAAGAAATAATTCACCCATACGGAACCGGCATCCTATCATTATAAAATCCCTCAGTTTTCCCTTGGCCCAGCTGTCCTGTTAATCCTAACCCTACATTTTTACACAAGTGATGTCACATCTTTAAAATGTTTTTGCTCCCATTTTTCATGAGATGGACTTAAAGATCTAAAATTCATTCCAGATACACAATTGTACCATTTCTCTCAAACATTGTTCACAAATCTGTCTAAATGTGTGATAGTGAGCACTTCTGCTTTGCTGAGATAATCCATCCCACCTCACAGGTGTGCCACATCAAGATGCTGATCTGACATCATGATTAGTGCACAGGTGTGCCTTAGACTGTCCACAATAAAAGGTCACCCTGAAATGTGCAGTTTTGTCTCACAGCAAAATGCCACAGATGCCACAAGCATTGAGGGAGCGTGCAATTGGCATGCTGACAGCAGGAATGTCAACCAGATCTGTTGCTCGTGCATTGAATGTTCATTTCTCCACCATAAGCCGTCTCCAGCAACTTCGCACAGCCATTGAAGAGGAGTGGAACAACATTCCACAGGCCACAATTGACAATCTGATAAACTCTATGCGAAGACGATGTGTTGCACTGCATGAGGCAAATGGTGGTCACACCAGATACTGACTGGTTCTGAGTCCCCAGACCCCCAATAAAGCAAAAAAAATGCACATTTCAGAGTGGCCTTTTATTGTGGACAGTCTAAGGCACACCTGTGCACTAATCATGATGTCAGATCAGCATCTTGATGTGGCACACCTGTGAGGTGGGATGGATTATCTCAGCAAAGCAGAAGTGCTCACTATCACACATTTAGACAGATTTGTGAACAATGTTTGAGAGAAATGGTACAATTGTGTATCTGGAATGAATTTTAGATCTTTAAGTCCATCTCATGAAAAATGGGAGCAAAAACAAAAGTGTTGCGTTTATATTTTTGTTGAGTGTACATAGGATCTCAGAGTTCAATACACCTTCATATTTCCACCGGTGAAGTAGGTCTTTAAAGTGTAAATATAAAAAGTGTTTCTGAAGTAATACCTATTTATTCTCTCTCTCTACGTTCCAAATCGTATACTCGCAGCGCTTAAAATAGCATGTACAAGGTGGGGAGATCCATGGTGTAGTTTTTAAATTTAAATATAAAAGCGTTTTCGCTGTGTTTGAGGTCTGATTTATTTATTCTGACTTACTGTATTCGAATGACGTTTTTTTTTTTTTTTTACTTTACTACGTACTCTAGCCCTTAAACAAGTAGAGTAAGCCTTCAGTAAGCCTTCAGGATGAGTAAGCCTTCAGGATGCTGCATTTGGAACAGAACAAAACCCACATGGAGTCGTCTTTTCACCAATTTCTTTGAAACGTCGTCTCTGTGCGACACAATGCAACTCTGATGACTCTTCAAGCCTTCAGTGGTGTGAAACCATTCTCTGCTCTGTTTGTGTGTGTGTGTGTGTGTGTGTGTGTGTGTGTGTGTCTGCCTGCCTGTCTGTCTGTCTGTCTGTCTGTCTGTCTGTCTGTCAAATAGCTATGTGTGTTATAGGGCTATACAAATAAAACAAAGTTGATTTTTAATATTTTCATCCATAAATAGTGACACCTATTATGGTCACACCTATTGGTCCAGTAAGCTAATTGGAGAATCTCAGCTGAACCCGGCCTCCCTGTACACTAGACAGGTACAGCGGATAACCCAGTCCATTTTAAATGACCGTTTGCACCGTTTGCACAATGAGTTTCAGCTCCTCCCCTCTGGAAGAAGGTTTTTAGTCCCAAGGTTTAAAACCAAGCGTTTTAAAAACAGCTTTGTTCCAGCTGCGTCACGCTGATGAACAAGCTGTAGACACTGCTACATTTGCACAACATTCATTTTGCACGTGTTATTTATTTATTTGTTGATTTTTTTAGATCAATGTATCGGGGTTTTATTATATTTCAATCATGTTGGTCAGTTTTAAGTGTCCACATTTGGATTAGCACTGGAGCACTTTAATTGTTTTACCTACTGTAAGTAACTGTCCCATTTGTGTTTGTGTGTATGTGATGTCCTAACTGTGTGACGGAAGCTCACTTTTAAACTGCAACACAAGTTTACCTACGGGTACAAATAAAGTAACCTGAACCTGAACCTTTCTCCTTCTCTCCCTCCCTAGCGATGGATGCAGACATTGAGCCAACAGGGGGCGCTAGAGGAGCTCCAGGCCTGGGTGAGAGAGGCTCGGTGTGGGCTAGAGGAACACAGGAGCACCACCAACCAAACATCCTCCACTAACAACGATCTGAGTCAACTACTCAAGTACTGCAAGGTAGGAAAAGGACAACTGTTTATGCTTAAACCTCCCAAAGATATACATAGTTATACAGGTTGTAAACGTTGCCATACTGAGAAATACAGAGAGAGTTTTGTGGAGCTGATAATAGGCTTAATCAACTTTGTGTCAACTCGTTTGGCGATGGCTTGAATGTAACCGACATTTATGTATATGAAAAAGTTACGCACTATAGCTTTAAGAGCACCATTTAATACCTGTACTCAATAGCAATCCTTAAGTCCTTTTTTTCAGTCTATCAGCTTCCTTTTAAGACTCACTTTTTTGCAACACAAGTTCAGCTTTTGGGTAACTTCTGTCTTTTATATGTTGCTAATTTTATCCGTTATGTTTTTTTAACTCACAGCAAACTGCCTGTAGTGGTCTCTCCTCTGTTTTTTAATTAGATTTATTCATAGATGTATGTATACTATTTACAAGTATTTTACTATGCATTTATTTTCTATGGAAGCACTGTCTGTGAAAAGCGCTATATAAATACATTTTACTTTCTTACTGTACTTTTCTCAGGAGTGTCAGTTAGAGCTGTCTGCCCATCAGGCCACTCTGGACTATGTGAACCGGCCGGTACAGGCGTGCAGTACTGATGACGACCACAGAGGGCGCTGTACACACAACAGGTTTGCAGAGGAGCAGGGAGACCTCAACCATCAGTGGCTCAGCCTGACGGAAACACTCAACACTCAGGTCAGAAAACAAACAAATTATTATAAATCAGGCTCTTTTTAATATTGTGTGTGTGTGTGTGTGTGTGTGTGTGTGTGTGTGTGTGTGTGTGTGTGTGTGTGTGTGTGTGTGTGTGTGTACTTTTCTGGTCAGTCTCAATGTAAACTTACAAAAAAGAGAAACTACAATTGCTAAATGACTTTACTTTAACTTTACTTTACAGAAAACAACATATTTTCAGAATTGTTTTCAATCTACATATATTCAGAAATAACCTATTTATTTTATTCATTGTTTGTAAATTAATTTTATATTCTTCTATATAAAATCTAATAGGCAAAGCAAGGCAAGTTTATTTACAGTATTAAACCACAATTCAGACATAAGGCCATTCAAAGCGCTTTACAGGGGCAAGATTAAAATACATTAAACACATTAAAAGAGCGAATGGATAGAAATAAAACTAATGATAATAGACTTCCATTTAAACTTAGAAGGGATTTTTACACACACACACACACACACACACACACACACACACACACACACTTATCCATTAGAACAAGTAACATGTTTAACTTTCTCTGGTTGTTATTGTCTGATTCAGACCCGGGTGTTGGAGGAGGCTCTCGGGCTCAGGGCTCAGCGTGAGTCCAAACTGCTGCAGAGCAACAGCTGGATCTCACAGCAGAACGTCTGGCTCCAGTCAGTTCAGTCTCCTAGCAACCACACTGAACTACAAAGGAGCATCGACAACTGCAAGGTATGATGTCATCTATTATATTTTTTATTTTTCCTCCTTTTTTTTGCAAACACAACAAAATATTTTTTTGGCATTTTTTATGCTTTATTGATAGTGTAGAGACAGAGTTGAAATGGGGCAGAGAGGGGAGTGACATGCAGAGAACGACCGCGGGCTGGAATCCAACCCGGGTCCGCTGCTGGCCGAGGCCCATGGGGGGGGGGGGGGGACGCCCTACCAACTGAGCAAAAGGCACCCCCCCCTATGTTTTTCATGTTAACAAAACCACTGTGGAAACATCTGTGAAGTGTTGATGATCAAAACTAAAAATGGACACTATTTGGGATTCATTTTTCCCGTAACATGACAAGCGGGATTGTCATTTTCAAAATTATTGGTTGATTTTTTATATAGTAAGTCAAGTCATGGGGTCATGAAAATAATTCAACATATATTTAAAGGGTTTCTCATCTCTTGTATTGTGTGTGTGTGTGTGTGTGTGTGTGTGTGTGTGTGTGTGTGTGTGTGTGTGTGTGTGTGTGTGTGTGTGTGCGTGTGTCAGGTTCTTGAGGAGAGCATCCAGCAGAAGTTCTCGTCTCTTCAGGACTTCAAAGACAAACTGGACGAAGGAGAAAACATCAGCACTGGTTTCATCTCTCAGACAGACACGTCCATCCAGGCCTGTCAAGCGCTCACACAACGGGTACATTACCTAAATATTGTCTTAAATAAGTGTTTAATGGGGCACTGTGTAATGTGACATCATCAAGAAAGTTCTAGAAAGTTCTAGAATGCAACGCTCCCTGGGTAACCCCACCCCTTTAGAATAATAACAGAAGCTACAGTGGCCTTCAAGGACAAGAACAATTCTAAATTCTAAACAGTGCACCTGATGACATTCCAACCAACATGGATGCCTCCATAAGACTTGCCTGCTCAATGGACAAAATGTAA
>OX442363.1:29413596-29433596 GCA_949357725.1 Hyperoplus immaculatus
CTGTCTGTCTGTCTGTCTGTCTGTCTGTCTGTCTGTCTGTCTATCTATCTATCTATCTATCTATCTATCTATCTATCTATCTATAAAGCAAGAAACGTCTGTCTGTCTGTGTGTGTGTCTGTGACTCGCATATCTCTCTCACTGTTAGTCAGTTCGGCCTGAGCTTCCGGATATTACTTGCGCATGGCACAAAGGTGTGACTCCTTGATTGATTATGAAGTTTTGGACCAAATATGTAGAAGTTATCATATTTATATCATGCTGGTGGCGAATACATGCGCACACTGAAGGCCACAGTAACAAGTAACACACACTCTGAGAGAAGCTTAAAGAGGACCTATGATACTTTTCAACTTTTATGACCTATAAACGTTGTTATAATGATTTATAGTTTATGTTTAATCATACTAGAGTATCAAATAATTACGTACATGCATTTCGACGGGGGAGGGGCGGAGAAGCTCAAAGCAGTGTGTAGAGAGAGACTGCTGTGCTCGCTAGGGTAAGAGGAAGAGTGTCCCGAAAATCTACATAGTTTTTTGTGATGTGATTCGTGTCAGGTTGCTCTTTAGCAGATTTTAACAAGAAATTAAGACCAGAAAAGTAGTATAATAGGATCCCTGAAAACCCTGAATAGAATAGAATATAATAGAATATAATAGAATAGAATAGAATAGAATATGATGCTTTTTTTGGCCTAGTTCAACCCTCCTCTCTGTGTGTTTCAGAGGTTCCAGGCTGAGATGTCGATCGGTCACCAGATCCTTCACTCAGTCCTGACTGAAGCTCTTCATCTGCTGCACAAGGGAGAGGTGGACGACAGGTGAGGAGAGCACACTGTATAAACATTTCTTATCCTAGTAAAATAAACAGTGTTGCTATGTTGCACCGCCATGTTTCTACAGTAGCACAGAACAGACAACACGTTTTTAAACATAGTGAATGTCCTGGGGAAATGCTCCTGTTGGAAGCCCAAGACGAAGAAGAAGTACTATAGAATAAATAACTAAATACATCTTCACCTCATCACTTGATATTGTGGAAAGACTTGAGGCAGTGGTGGATGATGCCATCTTTAGTAACTATAGCTTCTTGTCCTTGAAGGCCACCGTAGCTTCTGTAAATTCATATACATAATAGGGTCTAGAATCTCCCCACTAGATGTCTCCAAAATTACACTAACGTTACACACTGTACCTTTAAATGTCCCCAGGAGTGACTTCATGGATGATACCATCTTTAGTAACTAGCTTCTTGTTCTTGAAGTACACCGTAGCTTCTGTAAATTCTCTGAAAGGGAAGGGGTTAGCAATAGAGCGTTGACATCTATTTAAAATAAGCATCTGAGTAGTAATGAGTAATATTTGCCTTCGAAACTAATCTGTAACTCGTGCAAATGAGTATAAAACAAATACTTTTTTTGGCTGTGTTACTTTCATCCAGGAGCGACTTCATCTTGAAGCTGTCCCAGCTGCGGGAGCACTGGCAGGGAGCGGTGCAGCGGGCCGAGCAGCGGAGGTCCCTGGTGGAGGGGTTGGTCAAACACTGGCACGTGTACCGCCGCAGTCTGAAGAAGCTCCAGAGGTTCCTGTCAGACACACAGACCCTCATCCACCCCGCAGGACCGGCCCGAAGCAGCCTCAAGCAGCTACGCAGGACACTGCAACGACTACAGGTTAGTGGCATGAGAATTAATTTTTTTATTTTTAAGATTTTTTGAAAATGTTGTTCCTGTGTGAGCGTATACCCATGACAAAAGCATTAAGAAAAACTATGTAAAAATAGCATTCTTTGCACTGATGGTCTCGTTTGCTGTTACAAATGATAAAGTAATTTATGATAATTTATGATCATGAGAGAAATTGTTTTGATTGTTTCCGAAATATTTAAAAGTTCCTCGTAGCACCTTTATCGTACATTCTTATTATCATTATTATATTAATACCTTTAGTCCTATCTGTCCAGGATTTAGCAAAATGTAAAAGATTGCGTAATACAGAAGAGAGGGAGAGAGAGAGAGAGAACTTTCTGAACTGCAAACGACCCTTTCAGAGGGTCTGTAGTCTTGATTCAGATTAAGATCAGTCATTACAGCAGGAGGAAACACACAAGAGATAATTTAACACAACAAAACGACTTGAGCTGATTACATTTACATCCTTAAAGAAACCAGGTGTGTGTGTGTGTGTGTGTGTGTGTGTGTGTGTGTGTGTGTGTGTGTGTGTGTGTGTGTGTGTCCTTAAAGAAACCGGGAAGTGAGTTTTTTTCTTTGATTACCATGAAAAGAAACAGATGAGATTTGGGTTGAGTTGATTGTGAGTGAAGAAACAATGAACAAACAGCTGCTTCTGTATAAAAGGGGACCAGTCAGCCACTCACTTTTGCCTGTAGAAGGTACCCAAACATTGCTATTGAATTAACCTATTTTCCCTTTTTTTTTTGTATACTCTTCTCTCTCCCTCGCATCTGCTTTAAGTTACGAATGTGCCAAGTACATTTTTGTGTAGCCCTAAAATAGCTGTATATTCTCCGCCTATGTCCCTAGCACACAGAGTTGCTGTTTCAGAGATATCAGAGTAGTTTCTTCAACACGTTGGAGGTGGGTCGTCAGCTGTTTGCCATGGGGGACCAGGACACCCAGAATCAGCTACAGTCCGACCTGGGAACGCTGCAGGAGGACTGGGACAATCTGCACAGTCAGCTGGGGCGCAGGATGGAGCTCACCGACGCCATCGTCAAGGTAAATAAAGTGCAGTTCAATAGTAAATTTTTTCTTTAACCTTTATTTCTACTCAAGAGATCAATTGAGGGGTGTGTGTGTGTGTGTGTGTGTGTGTGTGTGTGTGTGTGTGTGTGTGTGTGTGTGTGTGTGTGTGTGTGTGTGTGTGTGTGTGTGTCTGTGTGTGTGTGTGTGTGTGTCTATGTGTGTGTGTGTGTGTGTGTGACCCTCATTTGCAATGATGTTGAGTCAAACAAATGCAAAGCAAAAACAACAATACATACACAATGTACAATGCGTTGATCATATTTGGATCTGGTCTTGATTTAGACACCAATGTTAGGGTTAGACTTAGGGCGCACTCACACTTGGCCTGTTTGATCTGTGCTGTGCTTAAGCCAACATGTACATGGTCTGCTATCAAGGCACAAAAGCAAGAAAAATGTAAACAATGCAGCTGTTTCACCAATGTAGAACTGTGCTCCTTTTCTCTTCATTATATTCTAGTTTTAATATTTTGTGGGTCTGTGGATGACTCTTCTGTGTGTGAGGTTCAGTTGCATGAAACCAAACCAGTAGCCTCTAATCGATTACATATCGGGGTCAGATTCCACCGGATATACAAAGATCAATACAGCTTTGGAAACATTATCCGTCGAGTCATGGCAGTTAGACAGTTACACCAGGCTCTGTAAATTCTGTACGCTTATTCTTTCATTCAATTTTATCAGAGGTTTGGTCAAATTGTATTAAGTTCCTGTGGATTTCTGTGATACAATGTGATTGACCATTTGTGACCCCCGCTTCCCTTATAATATACATTTTCTGTCTGTTTCACATTGCAGTTGAGTGGCTGCCGGTGTTATTTTATGCATTTAATCCAAACCTGGGAGTCGTGATATTAAACAGTCTATTTTTATTTGCATATATCAGGAAAAATATTGTGGGGAAAAAGATCCCAGCAACATTGTTACCAGTTAATCCACGTTTCTGATAAAGTTAAATAGTTAATCCAATCTGTTGTGATTAACGGCACTGGGCTGGATGTTTAGGAATGTAAAGACAAAGGAAAGTAGTGGCTTCTCCAGTCGTTAAAGCCTATCAGCTCTTTATAAACCCTTAACCCATTGATGACTATGGCAATCTAGGATGCATGTCCTTAATACCTGAGGGTTTTCTGAAAAAATAGTACGAATTGTCAAGTCTACCAAAACCTTAATATCTAAGCCTGTGTAGCACATAGAAACATGAAATAAAATACATTTAAAAGTTAAGGTTCACAGGTTTTATTTAAACATGCTCCCTTAGCGCTTACACA
Organism: Hyperoplus immaculatus; assembly: GCA_949357725.1. Classification (NCBI taxonomy): domain Eukaryota; kingdom Metazoa; phylum Chordata; class Actinopteri; order Uranoscopiformes; family Ammodytidae; genus Hyperoplus; species Hyperoplus immaculatus. Next base: position 29,417,634 of record OX442363.1, read on the forward strand.
CCAACAAATTTTTCTAAAAATCGTCAAAATTAGATGGGGGAGAAAAAAAAGAATAAATAATATAAAATATTTAGTGTGATTTTCGTCAGTAGCCTATAGTGGACCTTGATTCTGCGCACCAAACGCCACTAACTGTTCTGTAATACACTATCGCTGACACAGCCGGCTTATTTTTTTTTATTATTTTGTTTTATTTTTAATTTTTAATTTTTTTGATTGATGTGATTTTCGCCAAACCACACAACTTTTGGGTGATCACGTGGTCTTAAAACATAAACAAAACCCACCTCATGTGTATTTGAACCAATGACAGTGCATTCTATGCTGCGCATGCCATGAAAATTAGATAAAGTAACAATGCTGCACGATGCAGCATCAGGCAGGAGAGGCAATGTGGCATCGCGCAGCAGCCGTCATCAATGGGTTAAAATAAGTTCGTCAAATGTGGAGTCAAGGATTCTGGAGAACGCTTGTTGTCAAAATCACTTTTTGCTAAAATCAGTGAATATCTCCTTATGATCCGCTACCTGTCTGTACTGAGTGAATATCTCCTCATGATCCGCTACCTGTCTGTACTGAGTGAATATCTCCTCATGATCCGCTACCTGTCTGTACTGAGTGAATATCTCCTCATGATCCACTACCTGTCTGTACTGTGTGTGAGCTGGAAAGAAAAAATCCAGTGTTAATACACAGCCTAAGCTTTGCAGATTGTGAGGAGATATTCACTGATTTTGATGAAAAGTGATTTTTGCAACAAGTGTTCTCCAGAATCGCTGACTCCACCTTTAAATAATCTAATTGTAACAATGGTGCAGCACTTATTCTATTTTTGCAGACATCACAAACTTTTGTCAATATTAATTAATTTAGACTTTCTCGCCTTGATTTGCAGGATCAATACAATTTTTTTTTTTTTTTTTTAAGATATTTTTTTGGGCATTTTTTATGCTTTATTGATAGTGTAGAGACAAAGTTGAAATGGGGCAGAGAGGGGAGTGACATGCAGAGAATGACCACGGGCTGGAATCGAACCCGGGTCCGCTGCTGGCCGAGGCCCATGGGGGGGGGGGGACGCCCTACCAACTGAGCTAAGGGCGTCCCCTCAAATGAATTTTTAGCAATTTTTTTCATTTTGTATATATCTTGTGTGTGTGTGTCTCAGAACTGGGAGACCTGTGAGTCCAGACTAGCCGACAGTTTGCTGGAGCTGAAGGACGTGAAGACCAGACTCAACCAGTCGATGCCGGACAGCGACGATGATCTACAGAGTGACGAGAAGTTCAACAAGGTACATGAGCAAAAAGCTGGTTCCACACACACATCAGCACACACACACATCAACACACACACACACACACACACACACACACATCAACACACACATCAACACACATCAACACACATCAACACACACATCAACACACACATCAACACACATCAACACACATCAACACACACACACACACACACACACACACACACACACACACACACTCACATCAAAACATACACAATTTGGTCAATGAAACAGCTCCCTGTGTGAGTGGTTAACTTATGGGATAGAGGTCAACTCTTGAAGGAATCCCTGTTCCCCGCGGTTTCTCTATAGTTTGATGATAGCTAATAGAAAAAGAACATTTGTGGTTTGGTCAAATAACCATATTGCTCCTCTTTGCAAGCCTGGATTTCCCTTTTATTCATTATCTTATGATCTCTTTTTTGTAAAATGTATATTTGAAAAAAAGGTAATTTGCATTGCACTATTCTGTAAAACTTATGATTCTGAAAACCAATAAACTCACACACACACACACACACACACACACACACACACACACACACACACACACACACACATCAACACACACATCAACACACACACACACACATAAAGACAAACACACACACACACACACAAACACACATCAACACACACACATATCAACACACACACACACATATTAACACACAAGCACTCTCTCTCTCTCACACTCTTTCTCTCACTCTCACACACGAAGGCACACACACACTCACCCCCCCCACACACACTCGCCCCTCCACATACTCACACACACTGACCCCTCCCTCCCCCTACACACACACACACACACACACCCCTCCCCCGGCCTTCTGTAATCCTCTCTATGGGCGTGGACAGAGAGAAAGGGGCTGGACACACACACACACTCCCACACTCACACACACTCAGTCGTTATTGAGTAGCCGTGAGACACACACACAGATCTGCTGTCGTTTGGAAACTCACTATCTTGCTGTCTTGCTCTCTTGGCTGTGTGTGTGTGTTTGGTGTGTGTGTGTCTGTGTGTTTTGCTCTATTGGCTGTGTCTGTTCGGTGTGTGTGTGTGTGTATTTCTGTATTGGCTGTGTCTGTGTGTGTGTGTGTGTGTGTGTGTGTTTGTTTGGTGTGTGTGTGTCTGTGTGTGTATTTCTGTATTGGCTGTGTCTGTTCGGTGTGTGTGTGTGTGTGTGTGTGTGTGTGTGTATTTCTGTATTGGCTGTGTCTGTGTGTGTGTTGCTCTATTGGCTGTGTGTGTGTTTGGTGTGTGTGTATTGCTCTATTGGCTGTGTGTGTGTGTTTGGTCGCTGTGTGTGTGTTTGATCGCTGTGTGTGTGTTTGGTCGCTGTGTGTGTGTGTTTGGTCGCTGTGTGTGTGTGTGTGTGTTTGGTCGCTGTGTGTGTGTGTGTGTGTGTGTGTGTGTGTGTGATGGTATGCAGGAGACTGAGGCCTTGCTGTCGGACTGGGCAGAGCGGCTCACACAGCTGAGCAGCATGAAGACAGACCTGTCCCAGTACCTCATGTCCGAGGACGTCCTACTACTACAGGAGCAAGTGGAACACCTGCACTGTCAATGGGACGATCTCTGTCTCAAGGTGGGTGTGTGTGTGTGGGGGGGGGGTGTGTGTGTGGGAGGGGGGTGTGTGTGTGTGTGTGTGTGACATCTTCGCTGATTTTTTTTTTGTTGGCCACCATAGACAGTGTTTGAAAACCAAACTTTAGGATGTTAGCTGGCTGGTGGAGAGCGACCATCTGTCAGTCACTTGGTGTGTGTGTGTGTGTGTGTGTGTGTGTGTGTGTGTGTGTGTGTGTGTGTGTGTGTGTGTGTGTGTGTGTGTGCGCGTGTGTGTGTGTGTGTGTGTGTGTGTGTGTGTGTGTGTGTGTGTGTGTGTGAGAGTGGTTTGCAGGTACTCAACTTAACACTGATGAATTATTGCTTGTGGTTTAAAAGTGATGTTGATTGTTAATATTCAATGCAACTTTCTTCACTGTATTTTTACATTTAAAGTTGAAGGAAAACTGCCTACCGAAAACAGGAAACAAGCAAACTCAAGCTGGTCGAAATGTTGATCTAAACATAGAACCGTGTTAACACTGTAAGATGTTTGAACTCCAAAGTCCAGTTTTTAAAAGTCCCTCCCGTTTTCCTTTGGGTGCAACTGTGGTCAGTGTTTGAAAACCAAGCTATAGCATGTTAGCTGGGAAGAGTGGAAGTGCTAACATCTGTCATTTAACTTTGTTTAGTGTGTGTGTGTGTGTGTGTGTGTGTGTGTGTTTTGGTCAAGTGAGACTATTTAGCTGGTCAAACTGCTCCAGTGAGATGAACACAAATGAATGGGAAACGTTAGCGCTGCAACTTTAACATGATTATCTTTATTCAATTAAAGTTAGTTTTTCAAAAGTCGGCACTGCAGTCATGTGACATGTGTGTGCTAGGGTTCACACACGCCCAACAGGTTGTCTGTGTCTGTGTGTGTGTGTGTCTGTGTGTGTGTGTGTGTGTGTGTGTGTGTGTGTGTGTGTCTGTGTGTGTGTGTGTGTGTGTGCGTGTGTGTGTTCACTGCATTTTCTTTGCCTTTTTTTTTTTTGTTCAATGTAGATTTCGTCTGTTTTTCAGCCATCGGCATTACAAGTCGTAAGCCTTTAATGTGGAGTTAAGTTAGTAAATCTTGTGAGTCTTTTTAGTGAGTAGTGAAGGGACCAACAGGTTGTGTGTGTGTGTGTGTGTGTGTGTGTGTGTGTGTGTGTGTGTGTGTGTGTGTGTGTGTGTGTGTGCGTGGGGAACAGATGGTGACAGACAGGGAGGAAAGCTATTGAAATGAGTTTGGGGGGAAGGGCAGTCGCAGTGATGTCCGAATGATGACTCTCACTTTTTTCTTGTTTACTGTTTGTGAGTTTGTGTTTGTCAAACTCACACGTTACTCAGGACTGTGTGTACAAACTTGTGCACATGTTTCTAACCTTAAGTTAGTCTGGATTTTTCTTCAATCTTCATCTCTACATTACTTACATGGAAATGCTCTAAATTACAACTTTTTTCGGAATTTGGTAGAAATGTTGTCAGTAGTTTATAGAATAAAACCAAAATGTTCATTCTACTCAAACATACAGTATGCCTATATATAGTCAAATAATAGACACTGAACATTTGGAGTGGTCTCTTAATTTCTTAACACCTGTGTCATGGTTGTTGTGTCCTTGGGCAAGACACTTCACCCACCTTGCCTCGTGTGAATGTCGATAGTTAAGCCTGCTATCGGTGTATGAATGTGTGTGTGAATGGTAACGTGGGAAAGGAAAACAGGTCTCCCTTGATAAAGAGTCTTCGGTCTCAATGGGATTTACCTGTAGAAATAAAGGTTAAAAAAAGAAAAACATAAATACTAAAACAAAGCAGGGTTAGCGAGGGTTAGACAGTGAGACCATAAAACACTCTTTCTGCCTTTTCTCAGGCTAGGATGAACCGATTTCCAATTTTTTTGCGCATTTATACTACATAGGATCTCAGAGTTCAATACACCTTCATATTTCCACCGATAAATAGGTCTTTAACCATCAATAACGTCTTTCTTTCTGTGTGTGTGTGTCAGATGTCTCTGCGTAAACAGGAGATCGCGGACCGCCTTAGCGCCTGGATGATCTTCAACCAGAAGAACAAGGAGCTCTGTGATTGGCTGACACAGATGGAACACAGAGTCGAACACACATCAGACCTCAACATCGAGGAGATGGTGGAGAAGCTCAAGAAGGTGTGTGTGTGTGTGTGTGTGTGGAGGGGGTGTGGGGTGTGTGTGTGTGTGTGTGTGAGGGGGGGATGTGTGTGTGTGTGTGTGTGTGTGTGTGTGTGTGTGTGTGTGAAGGGGGTATGTGTGTGGGTGAGTGAGTGAGTGAGTGAGTGAGTGAGTGTGTGAGTGAGTGAGTGAGTGTGTGTGTGTGTGTGTGGAGGGTGGTGTGTGTGTGTGTGAGTGCGTGAGTGAGTGAGTGTGTGAGTGAGTGAGTGAGTGTGTGTGTGTGTGTGTGTGTGAGGGGGGGATGTGTGTAGGTGAGTGAGTGAGTGAGTGAGTGAGTGAGTGTGTGTGTGTGTGGGTGGGTGTGTGTGCAGCAGGAGGGTTAATGAAGTAGCACTTACTGTATGTTACGATATTTGTTGCAGTGAAATTGAATACTTCTAGCTCTTTATACAAACCCTTCAAAGTTTTATGAGGAAAAACCCATCACAAAAAGTCAAATTTTCAGATGGAACATACATTTTTGTTTTGGTTAAAATCTAATATTAATGTAAGTTTTTTCTTTCAAAGGTTTTTTTTATTAAATGTTAGTAACAAAGTTGTAGCACAATGAATACAAATTTTTTTCCCCTTTTTTTCCCGAATATACCCCACCCACATCCCACCCTCACACCCAACAACACAAAATATACACTACAAGAAACACAAATAAACAATCAATATGAAAAAAAAACACATAAAGAAATAAAATTGAATCAAAGGTAACACTTTATAATAACTATCCGTTGTAACTCGTTAATAGATCATTAGTAAACTCTTAATTAATGATTATTAATGATTTGTTAAGTGTTTGTTAGCAGTTTGTTAAGGATTTATAACAATGGTAGATAGTTAATAGCTTAATAATTGAATCAGTTCATCTGGGAGGTAATCCGAGATTAACTGATCACGTCACGTTCAAGTCCATGGCATGCACAGTGTGTATTGAGTTTATTTAAAAATATTTGAAAATGGGGCTGCCCTCAGTTGCCCATGCACTGTGTATAGTCTATAGCCTATTTCAGCCTCGTCGGTATCTCGGATTAACTCCCAGATGAACTGATTCAATTATTAAGCTATTAACTATCTACCATTGTTATAAATCCTTAACAAACTGCTAACAAACACTTAACAAATCATTAATAATCATTAATTAAGAGTTTACTAATGATCTATTAATGAGTTACAACGGATAGTTATTATAAAGTGTTACCGAATCGAATAAAAGAGGGGAGGGGGTAGCTACTCTTCTATAGTTGTTGTTGGTTTTTTAAAATAATTTAGGAAGGGGCGCCAAATTCTGTCAAAATGTAAGTTTTTTTTTTACCAACATGTCACTTGGATAGTCATGTGAGGTTCAGTGGTGTAGTGAGCGTATATATTCAAAAAAGGTCAAATTTTGAGGTGGCCATAAGCATACTGTTTTGCTTGGTTTAACTATACTATCAATGTTATATTCCCGTCACGTCACTTGTAAGGTGCACCGGAGATTTCAGGCTGACTAGTGCATGTGGAGAGTTTTTCAAAAAATGCTGATTTCTCTCCCGATTGTTAAAGAGATGACAGCTGTTCCAACCCCAGCAGGACCACGCGGGCTGGTTTTGTGTTCAGTTCACGGCCCCCTTTCATTTGTCACGGTGTGTGTGTGTGTGTGTGTGTGTGTGTGTGTGTGTGTGTGTGTGTGTGTGTGTGTGTGTGAGTGTGTGCATGTGTGTGTGTGTGTGTGTGTGTGTGTGTGTGTGTGTGTGTGTGTGTGTGTGTGTGTGTGTGTGTGTGTGTGTGTGGAGGGTGTCTAGGAGTGGAGTGGAGGGTAGTAAAGTGCAAGTGCGGCCATTGTAAAACCAAACGTATTGCCCTGGGAGGGGGTCTCAACCTTTTCATACACTGGCCCTTTAACATTTAGTGTCAGTAGCTGTGTTACTGAGCTACTGGCAAACTTAGAAGTTGTTAGGATTTGTTTGTGTGTGTGTGTGTGTGTGTGTGTGTGTGTGTGTGTGTGTGTGTGTGTGTGTGTGTGGTTGAAGGTATTAACATTATAGTTTAGTTTGAGGAGTAGAGTTTACCCAATTGTAAAGCTTTTAAATAATGTTAAGACGAGACACTGCCACGTTTTTACAGAACAGATATTGGAAACAGCCTGTTTTTTAATTTCATAAATATAAATAAAAATAAGTACAGGTCTTAGAAAAGTCTCGTCGCCACATGTCCAAGTGTCCCTGGGCAAAGAGACACTGAACCCTAAATGTCTCCTGATAGTTAGCTTGCACCCTGCGTGGTAGCTGCTGCTGCTATCGGTGTATGAATGTGTGCTCCAGTTGAACGTCGCTTTGGATAAAAGCGTCTGATAAATGACATGTAATGTAATGTAATGTATTTTCCGCACTGTAAGCCGCACTGGACTCTAAGCTGCAGGTGTTATAATGTTTAATTACCATGTGTAAGAGTTGGTGCACAGAGGGGATTGTCGGGAAAGAGATGGCTGCTTGAGGAAGCTCCCATTTATTAACATTTCAACATACAAGTTGCATATTTGCATAACGTATCCAAGTGTTACCATTTAGAGCAATAGTAGCTAGTAGCTATACAGAACATATACTGTGCTGTGTAATAACAGGGTCGAAAAATGGGGAAAATGTTGCGGCTTATAGTCCGAAAATTACGGTATTGTTAAACGTGTACTTAAGATCCCTCTCCTCTCCATTAGAATTGTATGGAAGAGATCAACTTGTTCAGTGAGAATAAAACCCACCTTGCCTCGCGTGAATGTCGATAGTTAGCCTGCTGCTATCGGTGTGTGAATGTGTGTGTGAATGGTGACGTGTCAATGGGGACAGTTCTCCCGGTCTCAATGGGATTTACCTGTAGAAATAAAGGTTAAAAAAACAATAACAAAAAAAAAAAGATAATATGTCACTTTACTCAATGGTTAAACGTGTAATAAAGATTCCATATCTTCTCCATTAGGATTGATTACGTCCCCCTTTCATTTGTCACTGTGTGTGTGAGTGAGTGAGTGAGTGAGTGAGTGAGTGAGTGAGTGAGTGAGTGAGTGAGTGAGTGAGTGAGTGAGTGAGTGAGTGAGTGAGTGAGTGTGTGTGTGAGTGAGTGTGTGTGTGTGTGTGTGTGTGTGTGTGTGTGTGTTGTCAAATAAACAGATAAATATACATGTTGGACCTTTGATTTCTCTATAGTTTTCTTATTTCCCTCTCCTCTCCAATAGGATTGTATGGAAGAGATCAACGTGTTCAGTGAGAATAAAACCCACCTGAAGCAGCTGGGAGAACAGCTGATCAGCGCCAGCAACAAGACCAAGGAGACAGAGGCCAACGACAAACTGCAGGACATCAACGACCGCTGGCAGCATCTCTTTGACCACATAGAGGCCCGGTAAGAGTGTGTGTGTGTGTGTGTGTGCGTAGGTGTGTTTGTGTGTGTCTGTGTGTGTGTCTGTCTGTCTGTCTGTGTGTGTGTGTGTGTGTGTGTGTGTGCTGGCAGCATCTCTTTGACCACATAGAGGCCCGGTAAGAGTGTGTGTGTGTGTGTTCAAGTGTGTGTGTGTGTTTGTGTGTGTGTGTGTGTGTGTGAGCGTGAGTGTGAGTTGGTGGGGCCATCCACTCCTCTGTCTACAGTGCTTTTATGGGTATGGATACGACCATTGCTCCAAACACAATAACTTATTTTGTTGCGCATCTGTTGTCTCAAAGCCCAAATACTCCCTAAACTGTCAGACGTTGCTTCAGGACATTCTTTCGGAGCATTTTTGTTGCGTTTCACATGTTTGTTGTCACAGCGTAGGCAAGTTGTCCATTTTTTTTTTGTTTTGTTCATGTAAACCAGTGGACCGAACGTAAAATGTTTTTTCATATTATGTCGAAGAAATTGCCGTGTAAAGGCCCCTAATTTTTATTAAGTTTTAAATATATTTTTTTGGCATTTTTATGCTTTATTGATAGTGTAGAGACAGAGGTGAAATGGGGCAGAGAGGGGAGTGACATGCAGAGAACGACCGCGGGCTGGAATCCAACCCGGGTCTGCTGCTGGCCGAGGCCCATGGGGGGGACGCCCTACCGACTGAGCTAAGGGCCTTAATTTGAAGTCCAACCCCTTGTTGTTGACTGCTGCAGTTGAACCCATTCAGTTTGATATCTGTGTGTGTTTCCTTTCTAAAAATAGCTCCAAGCAGAGCACAGCTGTTATTTTAATGTGCGGATTAAAATGCTAAATCTCAGAGCCAACAGAGGACAGAGTTATAATATCATTAATCCATAAATACAAATCTCATTCCAACACACAAGAGGAGTGGTGGCTGTATGAAGGGGGCTGGTGACATGTCCATGCATCGACTTAGAGCCTCTTTACTGCTCATCTACATTAAGCTGCATTATGTGTTGTTGTGACTGAAGTAGGCCACGACAAGCACACAGTGAACGTAGACATTGGCAGGTCAACCATGGGGGATACTAGCGGGGATACTATGGGAGAGTAAAAGCGATTTAAAGGTGGAGTCAGTCAGGGCGTTTCCATGGCACAACTAGATTGGATTAAGACATATACCGAACAAGACACTCGTACGGACCATGACACTTGTCTGAGTATACGTGGCCTTTCAGGAATCGGATAAATGTTGGATGCATGGCTGTCTCCACTACGCTAGGTGGCGCTGTAGCCCTGTCAACAAGTGATTATAGAGCCACGTCCGGTTCCCTTCCGGCAATAACCCTACTATTTTTTACGTCGTCTCCTACCACTTCCTTTTGAAATCCTCCGCAGGGATTCTCGAGCAAGCGCAGAATGAGAAGTCTGATATGCGATATCCGATCCTTGTATACATACAGAGAGAATACCGACAGTGAACGAGTTATCTAGGTGTTCTTATCCGACTTCGCTTGTCCGTTAATGTGCCGATTTGTGTGCGAAGTAGATTGGATAAAGGTGTTTACATGCAGTTTAAAAGTCCTGTTGAAGTCTTATTTGTTTATTTACCCGATTATGAGTCTGCATGGAAACGCACTGACTGATTAAGTTTCTGTCACTGTCCTTATTTCCCATGGGATGCGTTTTTTTATTTAATTTTTTTTAAGTTTTTTTTTTAAAGTTTTTATGCTTTATTGATAGTGTAGAGACAGAGGTGAAATGGGGCAGAGAGGGGAGTGACATGCAGAGAACGACCGCGGGCTGGAATCGAAACCCGGGTCCACTGCTGGCCGAGGCCCATGAGGGGGACGCCCTACCAACTGAGCTAAGGGCGCCCCGATGCTAGCGTTTTTAAAGGGAACAACAGTCAGTATCCAGCTGTTGTTTGGATCACTATAGTTTATCAGTGACAGGGAGCAGGAAAAGGGGCTTGACCTAACGATGAAAGATTGCAGATTTTGACTTTTTAATGCTCCTGTGGCAGTTAGAGAGTGAGTTATGGCTTTGCTTAGTAACTGATGCCATCATATATATTTTTTTATCGTCAGCCCAAATGTCTGCTTTAGTTTGAGTGTTCTGCTAATCATGTATTCTCACCACAAACAGTTGTTCTTCTCAGTAAACAAGTTAAATGCGTTTGAAGAAATGTTTTTTTTTGCTTGATATGTGTTTAGAGCTTATTGTGTTGCCCCATAAGTGGCCTAAGAAATGCAACTATGTTCTGTATACATATTTTTAGTAGCCTATGTGTTTTCATCAGTGAGTAAAAGGGAGATAAAAGAGTCATGGATGGTGATAGACACACTCCCTGCGTTCCAAATCACATACTTTTTCTTTTTACTACACTACATACTAAAGTACAGAAGAGTTTTAGTCTCTTTACTACACTACATACTAAAGTACAGAAGAGTTTTAGTCTTTTTACTACACTACATACTAAAGTACAGAAGAGTTTTAGTCTTTTTGCTACACTACATACTAAAGCACAGAAGAGTTTTAGTCTTTTTACTACACTACATACTAAAGTACAGAAGAGTTTTAGTCTTTTTACTACACTACATACTAAAGTACAGAAGAGTTTTAGTCTTCTCACTACACTACATACTAAAGTACAGAAGAGTTTTAGTCTTTTTACTACACTACATACTAAAGTACAGAAGAGTTTTAGTCTTTTTGCTACACTACATACTAAAGTACAGAAGAGTTTTAAGGGCCACAGACAGGAGAGAAAAAAAAATCAGACAAGGAAGATATTTTTTTTCATTATGTCGAGAAATGCCAAGAATAAAGACAAATACTCCAAAATGCTATTGGAGTTAGTGGGGCATTTATGTATTTTCTGCATACTACAATTGACCTGCATGTATTGGGACATCCTAAATCTTTTTTTCTGGCATACTAAATAGTAGGGAAGTATGGGGATTGGAACGCAGGGATTGTTTAGAACTACATTTGATCTACATTCTGAATATCATACATCTTTGGGCCTTTTTTTCATAATGAGACCCTTTAGTCATGTGCCTTTCACAACCGTCAAACAGTTCAGTAATTATTAACGGCCATGTGGTTGCTATGGACGCAGGGCGGTGGAATGCACAACAGTTACCGTTACATTTCTGGCAACGAGACAGTTGGTTCAAACTGTTGTTGACTGTATAATATAACACATACACTCTCACACACAGACACACACACACTCTCTCTCTCACACACACTCTCTCACTCACTCACTCACTCACTCACTCACTCACTCACTCACTCACTCACTCACTCACTCACTCACTCACACACACACACACACACACACATACATGATGACCGTTAAAGGTGGAGTCAGTGATTCTAGCTTGTTGTCGAAATAACTTTTTGTCCTAATCAGTGAATATCTCCTCATGATCCGCTACCTGTCTGTACTGTGTGTGCGCTGAAAGAAATCCAGTGTTAATACACAGCCTAGGCTCTGTAAACTGGCACGTTGCTAGCTATGGTGGGCCCCCTTTTTTAACATACCAGCTAGTTTACAGAGCCAATACTGTATTATAACCCTGGATTATAAGTGGATCGTGAGGAGATATTCACTGATTTTGATTAAAATTGATTTTGACAACAAGCGTTCTCCATAATTGCTGACTGCACATGGCAGGTTAACAGAGCTAACTGACATGAACTGAGTCAAGCTGAGCAACAGTGTTCTGGAGCCAGCTGGGTTAATCTGTGTGTGTGTGTGTGTGTGTGTGTGTGTGTGTGTGTGTGTGTGTGTGTGTGTGTGTGTGTGTGTGTGTGTGTGTGTGTGTACTTATCCTGCATGAGAATGTGCGACTTAACCCCGCCATATGGTGACAGTTTAGTGACCCTGGCTACTCAGTCTTTCCTCAGGCTTCGCTTGTCTTTCACATTTAAATGAAAAAAAAAAATACATTTTAGCAAGAAGTTATGGACAGTCAATTTTGAGATTTTTGTCTATCTATCTTCCATAACATGTCTTCTTTCATACTAGTATAAATCAAAGGTCCAACATGTACATTCAGGTGTTTATTTGACTAAACCTTGTCTGTTTGCGTCTGTATATTTCTCCTATACAACCATCTTTAACGGACATTATCTCAACATTAGCTTGTTTTCCAATACTCTGAACCAAAAAATCTCAACTTCTAAAGCACTTACTTAGCACTATTCTGAAGGATTTGTTCAAAAGTTGTTCATTGTCTGATTGATGATACATTTTGTCCTTAAAAACATGCCTGAAATGCATTTTTAAGACCTGCATTGTGTTTGTATCTTTAGATATAATAGAAAAAGCACTTACATCAACTAAACTTTCCATAATCATTCTTAGCACTGTGGCGTGGGTGACAGTTTGTCATTGTCATAACAGAGTGTGAGTAAGTGCAGAAAAGTGGCCCCTCTGTTTAACAATGGGAGGGTCTGGAGTGGACACACACACACACACACACACACACACAGACTCCACACACACACACACACACACACACACACACACACACACACACACACACACACACATCCACCCTCCCACACACACACACACACTCACACTCACACTCACACACACACACACACACAAACACTCACACTCACACACACACACACACACACAAACACACACACATCCACCCTCACACACACACACACACACACACACACACACACACACACACACACACACAAACACACACACATCCACCCCCCCACACACACTCACACACACACACAAACACACACACATCCACCCTCACACACACACACTCCCCTGTCCCCTCAGTGACTGGCCAACATAACGAGGGCTAAGCTTTTTAATGAGCTTCTGTCGAGGCACGAGCCCCTTGTCTGTGTCTGTGTCTGTGTCTGTGTCTGTGATGGAATGTGCATTTCTCACACGATTGATTTAGACGTTAGTTCATCACGACAACGAAAAAAAATAAAAATAACCGCCCGGATAGGAAACTAGCGGGGTTTTGCCCCCTTGAAATTATGAAATTGACCAACAAATTAAATATACAGGGGCTTTTAATGTACCTGTAAAATAGCCAATTTTTTTTGTAAGTGATTTTAACAGTATTTATATGCAATTGCAAAGCCGTAGACAAAAATGGACAGCTATGCATCCGTAGTAATTTTTTTTTTTAGATTTTTTTTTTTGCATTTTTATGCTTTATTGATAGTGTAGAGACAGAGGTGAAATGGGGCAGAGAGGGGAGTGACATGCAGAGAACGACCACGGGCTGGAATCGAAACCGGGTCCGCTGCTGGCCGAGGCCCATGGGGGTGGGTGACGCCCTAATCCGTAGTACTTTCAACACGTATCTATAAATATCATGGACTTTGTTGTGTGCATGGGGGCATGGTCATGTCGAAAACAGGAAAGAGAGCCTCCCCCCCACTGTTAAAACAATGTTGGAAGCACAATGTTGTCTAAGATGTCTATAGAGCAAACCAGGTATTCCCCAGTCCACACACAGTGTGTGTGTGTGTGTCCTCACTAAGGGGCACTTTACACGACAACACGAAACGGTGCAAACGCGGAAAAATTCCCGCGTTTGCACTATATCATTTACAGGAAAACAGCAAACGCAGGCATGAAACCGCAGGTTTTTGAGATCACGTCCCAGGGAGGATTTTTTGGAAAACTTAACGGTTTTGGTTTCCTGTAAACACCGAAACCATTTCCCCTGATAACGCTGACGTCACGGTTCCACCCTCACACATGCGTAGTCTATAACTTGCTGTCAAAATACCCACAACACAAGCGAGTTATAAAGTTAGAAGACAACATGAACGGTGTCTCCACGGCACCATCACTGTGATCAGCGGAGAGTGACGTGCAGGGCTAAAATATAGCCTAACACTCGCCAATTTAGTCTAAGCGATTAGTAAGTTATTGAGACCGCGGGCCACTTTGTCTGGGGAAAGATTTGTGCTCTGCCGGTTTTTCTAGCCAAATAAACGTGTGTAGCTTCTATGCCAGGGCAGGGACACGGTTCTCTCTACATTAATAAACACTATCCATAGTTCAGCGCGCAGCAGTTAAGTTACTGTTCAACAAAAGGAGCACTAAGGCTACGGCTTCACAGTAAAAGCATTTCACTGGCTAAACATTAATAGCATTTCACTGGACACACGTGAGTTGACTTTTATTTTGAAGTACGCCTAACAGGAAAGTATCCGCTCACGAAGCCCCTTCACTATCAGCAAGTCTTCTGTTTTTACGAGTTCAATGCGGTGAAATAAGAGGACAGAAAGCTTGTCTTTTACAATATTTGTAACCCCAAGCTTACACCAACCGCTTTATGAACGTTAGTGGCATTAATTTTCGGTTACAGTAAGGTTTTATGCATCAAATTGTACCGGAAGAGCTATCTACTAGGCTGTGTCACCGCTGACTATTGGCTTGGCATGGCTGCTACACTGCTACTACAGCGATTTCGGCCCGTTTCCTCTGAAAACATGTGCACGGGTGAAGATGTCAGATAAATTTTGTCTGAACGGGGTTTTTTTTTAAACCAAAAACTGGAAAACTGTCACGTTTTCACAGTGTAAAGTGCCCCTAAGTTACTGCTTGTGATTGCTGAGTTTTGACTCGCGGAGGGATTATTTGGGTTGACACTGGACCGCACACTCGCCTTTGTCCACCAAAACAAACCGGGTGCTCCGTCACACACACACACACACACACACACACACACACACACACACTCACACTCACACTCACACTCACACACACACACTCACACTCACACTCACACACACACACACACACACACACACACACACAAACCAGGTATTCCCCAGTCCAAAAGTTTTGAGGCAATGATGCATGTCTCTAGCTTTTTGTTAAACACATTATTTCTGGATTTTATTAACACACAACTGTATAAGTGAACACACAAACAATATACAAATAAATAAAAAACTAACATGGCTGGCGTACTCTACGTAACAGGTTTCTAAGGACATTGTTTAAACCAAAGGTAGCATATCCCTAACTTGAATACATTATCAGTGAATAGTTTTTTTTGGGATGATTTTGATTCAGAGCAGTTTGGTTGCAAGTAAAGAATGGGATTAGATAGCGTAGTGCTTACTTACACAGAGGCTAAAAGTAGCTTTGTGGGCTGCAGGCAGGGCTGCCTTTACCTGCCACTAAGCCCTGGGGCTGAGAGCTTTCGTAGGCCCCCCCCCCCCCCCCCGGGTGGCGGTCTTACAATACAGAGGCGTTAAAGCCATGTTTGTCTACTGTCTACACCACAATATCTCTATTGATGAAATACAAAATCACTTAAGGTAACATGTAAATAACCCCCTCCTGGTCTAATGACTTTTAATAACCAAACACAGAAGTTATTGGGGAGACAGTGGTGGGGTCCCAGGACCTTTTAGGGAGGTCCAGGGGCATGCCCCCCCGGAAGAAAAATTTGAACCTTTTTAAAGTAAAATGCATCAATCTGGTGCACTTTGAGAAGA
>OX442363.1:29443596-29448596 GCA_949357725.1 Hyperoplus immaculatus
TTTTCTTGATGATGTCATATTACACACTGCACCTTTAAGCATACACTTGGGAGAGTAGATTTTGCACTCCAAAACCTTAAAACTTAAAAAGCTAACTGGCACTTCTATGTAACATCTGAAGTTGGGCATCTTATTATTTTTTTTTTTTAAGATTTTTTTTGGCATTTTTATGGTTTATTGATAGTGTAGAGACAGAGTTGAAATGGGGCAGAGAGGGGAGTGACATGCAGAGAACGACCGCGGGCTAGAATCGAACCCGGGTCTGCTGCTGGCCGAGGCCCATGGTTGGGGACGCCCTACCAACTGAGCTAAGGGCGCCCCCTAGTTGGGCATCTTCTAAGTAGAAAATAAAAATAAAAAAGGGCTTATAAATCCTTATTGTAAAGACACATGGCTGTATGGAGGGTGGACACAGCACTTTAAGGGGATTGTAGGGCTAAAAACACTACTTTACTCTGTCACTCACTCAATCACTCACTCACTCACTCACACTCACTCACACACACACACACACACACACACACACACACACACACACACACACACACACACACACACACACACGCACACACACACACAAACACTACTTTACTCACTCACTCACTCACTCACACACACACACAAACACTCTTTTACTCTCTCACTCACAGGTGACGCATGGCAGCTTTTAAGAACTTAATAAGCGTAATAACACAAGAGTACAGTAATGTCTGAGCAAAGTAAAATCTCAGCACGGGGCAGGAATACAAGGTGTGTGTGTGGGGGGGAGGGTGTGTGTTTGTGTGGGGGGGAGGGTGTGTGTTTGTGTGGGGGGGTTGTGTGTGTGTGTGTGTGTGGGTGGAGATGGGGGGTTGTGTGTGTGTGTGTGTGTGGAGATGGGGGGTTGTGTGTGTGTGTGTGTGTGTGTGTGTGTGTGTGTGTGTGTGTGTGTGTGTGTGTGTGTGTGTGTGTGTGTGTGTGTGTGTGTGTGTGTGTGTGTGGGGGCGTACCAGACTGCAAATGCACTAAGAGCCTAGAGGCCACAGTTGGTGGTACTCAACGGAACCAAATGCACTTTAGACTGTTGGAGCGTTTAGCGTTTGCTGTGTTTGCTACTTTACTAAAAGCAGAAAAGTTTGTGTGTGTGTGTGTGTGTGTGTGTGTGTGTGTGTGTGTGTGTGTGTGTGTGTGTGTGTGTGTGTGTGTGTGTGTGTGTGTGTGTGTGTGTGTGTGTGTGTGTGTGTGTGTGTGTGTGTGTGTGTGTGTGTGTGTGTGCGTGGTTTTGATAGGAAGTGGAGAGATGGAAAGGTTTGGAAGGAGAAATATAGGATTTGGAGTAGAGTAGGCCTTCACCAATATCTTCAGATGTGTCTGTCTGTCTGTCTGTCTGTCTGTCTGTCTGTCTGTCTATCTATCTATCTGTACATGCTGTCTCTGTTCCAAATTGTTTTGAATTTATCGCGCTAGAATTATCTTTATCGTCAAATGATTGTTTTGTTGTAATTGGTGTGTACAGGCCCCCTTCAGCTGTAACTAGCTCCTTAAACGATCTAGCACATATGCTCTCCAGTTATGTCTGTCTGTCTGTCTGTCTGTCTTTCTGTCTGTCTGTGTTTGTGTGTCTGTCTGCCTGTCTGTCTGTCTGTCTGTCTGTCTGTCTGTCTGTCTGTCTGTCCCTCTGAACACATCACAGCCCTTTTTGTCGCTTTCTTGTTTGTTCAAAGTTACCACTCTGTGTTGCCTTGGTGACATGTGAAAGCTCAAAGGAGTCACTTCAACCGACACTTATTAGTCTAGATGGAAGAATAGATCCACGCGCATAGGGTGGCTTTTTTTTTGCAACCTGTTTTTTTCAAACCTTTGAAGTGTCTATTTTAAGATTCTGCCAGGTAACAGGCTGAACTAAGGGGTTTTGTGGTTTATTTTTAACAGTTTATTACACATTTACCAATTTTGAAAATGAAAACAGCAAAATTAAATAAAGCATATAACTTTTGAAGACAAAAAACATACAGAGGCAAATCAACACATTTTTTCATATAATTCTGACTCAGGGAATTCAGTAAAATAGTTATTTTTAAAATTCAAGTACATTTTCCCTGTTTTTCTGGACAAAAACAGCGAAAAACAGCAAAAAAAAAACATTTATTACATCTATATTTTCTTTTTTTATTATTAAATAAACTAATAAATGTAAACTGTTTTGCAGTACCTAACTATTACAGACAGACACACAGACAGACAGACACACACACACACACACACACACACACACACACACACACACACACACACACACACACACAGTTCAAAGCTTCCTCACCTAAAACCTCCCGTGTGACTGACTTACATCAAGATATAATACATTGTCTTAACGTCCAGGTTTTTTCTTAGCAGTAGAATCAACAACTGAAACATTTCTTGGGCTCTTCTTGGGATTTTTCTAGAACTCCTGTACCAGTGTCAGGGAGGGGGGGGAGGGGGGGGGAGGGACCAGTTTGTAAACGCTGCCATACTGAGAAATACAGAGAGAGTTTTAGGGGCGGCAGTGGCGAAGTGGGTAGGAAGTTCGCCTCTGGTGTGCAGGGTCGGAGGTTCGATCCCCCGTCTCCCCGCCACATGTCGAAGTGTCCCTGGGCAAGACACTGAACCCCGAATTGCTCCCGATAGTTAGCTTAGTTAGCTTAACACCCTAGTGCTAAGCCTACCCTGCGTGGTAGCTGCTGCTATCGGTGTATGAATGTGTGTGTGACTGGGTGAATGTGTACAAAAAACAATGTAAAGCGCTTTGGGTCTGTGATAAACGGAGATATAGCGCTATACAAGTCCATTTACCATTTGTGGAGCTGATAGGCTTAATTTTCACTTAACTTAACTTTGTGTCAACTCATTTGGAGATGGCTTGAATGTAACCGACATTCATTGTTTGGAAAAGTTACGCACTAAAGCTTCAAACATGTTTTTTTCTGCATTTTGTTTTACTCGACAAAGTCTGAAGTTATTTCCCTGGACATAGACGTGATCAGTGTGTGTGTGTGTGTGTGTGTGTGTGTGTGTGTGTGTGTGTGTGTGTGTGTGTGTGTGAGGACCAAATTCAATTGGGGTCCAGTCATATATTTTTTTTAACCTTTATTTCTACAGGTAAATCCCATTGAGACCGAAGACTCTTTTGCAATGGAGACCTGTTCCCATTTACACGTTACCATTCACACATTCACACACCGATAGCAGGCTGATTATCAACATTCACACGAGGCAAGGTGGGTGAAGTGTCTTGCCCAAGGACACAACAACCTTGACACAGGTGGCAAGGCGGGGATCAAACCTCAAACCTCCAACCCTTTGATCATCAGCCGACGCGCTCTACCAACTGAGCCACAGTCGCCCCACAGTACTAGATATTCAACTAGCATTGTGTGTGTGTGTGTGTGTGTGTGTGTGTGTGTGTGTGTGTGTGTGTGTGTGTGTGTGTGTGTGTGTGTGTGTGTGTGTGTGTGTGTTTTCCCTTCCAGGACCTGCAGCGAGACATAGAGCAGCACACAGACAGCGTAGCCTCGGTGCTGACGCTCTGTGACGTGTTGCTTCATGATGTGGACGCGTGTGGCAGCGACTCGGAGAACGACTCCATCCAACAGACCACACGCAGCCTGGACCACCGCTGGAGGAACATCTGTGCCATGAGCATGGAGAGGAGGATGAGGTGAGGGGGGGGGGGGGGGGATTTGAATTTTTTATTAAATAAAAATATTTATTTATTTTTTCAGGAATTTTTTTTTTTTTTTTTTTTAAAGATATTTTTTGGGCATTTTTATGCTTTATTTGATAGTGCAGAGAGACAGAGGTGAAATGGGGCAGAGAGGGGAGTGACATGCAGAGAACGACCGCGGGTGGGAATCGAACCCGGGTCTGCTGCTGGGCCCGGCCCGGGAGGGGGACGCCTTACCAACTGAGCTAAAGGCGCCCCCTTTTCAGGAATTTTTTATTCTTTATTTAAATAAAAAAATACATGTATATTTTTTTTCGGGAATTTTAATTTTTTTAATTAAATTAAAATAAAAATAAAAAATTTGATTTTTTTTTCAGGAATTTTTAATTTTTTAATTAAACAAAATTTAAATAAACTTTTTTTTTTTTAGGATTTTTGAATTTTTTAATCAAATTGAAATTAAAAAAATATATATACACATTTTTTTCATGAATTTTTTTTAATTTTTTTTATTTATTTTTTTTCGGGAATTTCAAATGCTAAAAAAAAAATCTCAAAATTGAGAGATCAGTCAAAAACTTTTTTTTTATACATTTATTTATTGACCCTACACAAACATACCCTTCTCATCAGACAAACCATTTAAACATTGATCTGACCCTCTTCTGTCTGTTCCAGGATTGAGGAGACGTGGCGTCTGTGGTGTAAGTTCCTGGAGGATTTCTCTCGTTTTGAAGACTGGCTGAAGACGGCCGAGCTAACGGCAGCTAGCCCCGAATCCGCTAACGTTCTCTACACCAGCGCTAAAGAAGAGCTCAAGAAGTTTGAGGTAAGGATACAAATCTTACTATATCTCTGTCTCTGTCTCTCTTTCACTCTCTCTCTGTCTCTCCGTCTGTCTCTCTGTCTCTCTCTTTCCCTCTCTCTCTCTCACTCGCTCTCCCTCTCTCTCTCTATCTATCTATCTATCTATCTATCTATCTATCTATCTATCTATCTATCTATCTATCTATCTATCTCTCCCTCTTTCTCCCTCTCTCTCTCTCTCTCTCTCTCTCTCTCTCTCTCTATCGCTCTCTCTCTCTCTCTCATTCTATAAAAGATTCTACATTTGGCAAAATACTGGATAGGTAGGACTAAATATAGCCTATTAATATAAGAATTTAAGCTAAGAAGAAAATCAGTGAAGTGTCCCTTAGATTGACCCTATACTAAAAGATTTATCCTCACATTGGGGAGCGTGAACATGTTTCCTTGCAAACAGCCGATTACAATTACTTTTAATTCTTGCGTGCATAATATATCATTCATATAT
>OX442363.1:29458596-29473596 GCA_949357725.1 Hyperoplus immaculatus
CTCAACGGGATTTACCTGTAGAAATAAAGGTTGAAAAAAAATAAATAAATAAAAAATGTATATTCATCCAAACATTTCTGAATAAATTGTAATACAAAAAATACAAAAGATTATTGTTTTATTGTCAGTAATCAAGTGGCAAAGTTGTGTGATGATATCTAGTAGTTAAAAATGTCACCTTAATCACCTGCAATGTCTCACCTAATATAAGAATTCAACTATAAGCTTCTATGACATTTTCAAATATGTGTTTTTCAGGAGTTCCATGAGACGCTGCATTCTCTGCTGCTGTGGCTTTCTCAGGCCGAGAACAAACTGAGTTTGGTGAACCTCAGTGACGCGTCCACGCCTAGGCCTGTCCTACTGGGGCATCGGGACACACTGACGGTGAGCACACAACATTTCATTTACCAAACCGCCATTCTTAAAGTTGTTTTTGATTTAAAAATATATATATATAAAGCATTTTTCAAACATATTCCAAAAAATTTGATTTTTTGGTAACACTTTATAATAACTATCCGTTGTAACTCGTTAATAGATCATTAGTAAACTCTTAATTAATGATTATTAATGATTTGTTAAGTGTTTGTTAGCAGTTTGTTAAGGATTTATAACAATGGTAGATAGTTAATAGCTTAATAATTGAATCAGTTCATCTGGGAGGTAATCCGAGATACCGACGAGGCTGAAATAGGCTATAGACTATACACAGTGCATGGGCAACTGAGGGCAGCCCCATTTTCAAATATTTTTAAATAAACTCAATACACACTGTGCATGCCATGGACTTGAACGTGACGTGATCAGTTAATCTCGGATTACCTCCCAGATGAACTGATTAAATTATTAAGCTATTAACTATCTACCATTGTTATAAATCCTTAACAAACTGCTAACAAACACTTAACAAATCATTAATCATCATTAATTAAGAGTTTACTAATGATCTATTAACGAGTTACAACGGATAGTTATTATAAAGTGTTACCGATTTTTTTTTAATATGAAAAATGTTTGGGGAATGATCATGAGAAATTTGGACTCCAACTAGTGACAAGAGTTATGGGAAATGTTACTTTACTCATGTTATGTTACGTTCATTTTAAAAATGCATTTTTCCAACATCTTCCAAAATGTTTGAATTTTTTATTAATCGCTGGGGACTTGCTTTGTTTTCCATTGAGTAATAATTTTATGAGAAATTATACTTTACTCATGTTATGCTACTTTCATTACTGGAATTTTTTATTTTAAAATAGTTCCTTCGATTATTTTGTGTTTGCTGTATTAAAAAACTATACTTTTGCCATGATCATTCCATGGAATGGAACTCAGACTGCAAAGAAGTTTCAACGGAATTGTTTCACTTTTTTCAAAATCAATTTTAATTTAATATTTAAAAAAAAAAAAGCCTTACCACTTCAGGGAGGCTTTAACAACTCTGACATCCTCTTTTTGTTGGTATTTCAATTTGGTCTAAATCGTTTTTTTTTTTTTCCTATTTACATTTTGTTAAAACTGCTATCTATTATAAGGGCATTATAATACTTGGACACTGGTGCAGGAGCTCAGAAAAATCCCCAAGAAGAGCCCAAGAAATGTTTCAGTTGTTGATTCTACTGCTAAGAGAAAAAAACCCGGATGTACAGCAGAAGGTATAAAATCAATTCATCGCTCTTTCCTTCTCCCCTTGTTCTAGGCCCTTCAGATTGAGCTGTGTGGTCGACAGAGAAAGGTTTCCTCTCTACAGGAGATATCCTCTCATCTCTTACTGGAGGCTGAAGAAGCAGGTTGGTTATATGTTGCTCATTTTATACATCGTGTTTTTTAATTCATTTTATTCTTAGACTTACAGCTCTGGGAAAAAGATTAAGAGACCACTCCAAATATTCAGTGTCTCTTGTTTTACTATTTATAGGCGTATGTTTGAGTAGAATGAACATTTTGGTTTTATTCTTCATACTACTGACAACATTTTGTACCAAATTCCCACCCAAAAATATTGTCATTAAAGAGCATTTCCGTTAAGTAATGTTAGAGATGAAGATTGAAGAAAAAAATCCAGACTGGTCTTTTTTTCCAGAGCTGTATTTTTTACTATGCTTTTATTTTCTACGCACATTGTAAAGCAGTTTGTGACCCTGTCTGTGAAAAGCGTTATATATAGATAAATACATTTTACTTACTGACTTACAGACAGTCTGGAGGCAAAAGAGAAAGTTCACGTCATCTGTAACAAACTGCGTCTGCTGCTGCGACAGACGGCTGCCGACCTGCACACGCTACGGAACACACTGGTACGGGGATTTTAATTTTTTTTAATTTTTTTTAAGATTTTTTTTTGGCATTTTTATGCTTTATTGATAGTGTAGAGAAATAGTTGAAATGGGGCAGAGAGGGGAGTGACATGCAGAGAACGACCGCGGGCTGGAATCGAACCCGGGTCCGCTGCTGGTCGAGGCCCATGGGGGGGACGCCCTACCAAACGGAGCTAAGGGCGCCCCTTATTTAATTTGTTTTAATTTAATTTAGGATCTTAATTAGTTAGATACCGTAGTAACAACTATTCTACCGGGGGTTCACATCAGAGGAAAAATGAGACTGTTTCAGAAATATGTAAATGTTCCTCGTAGCACCTTTAATAATAAGCTGGTTTATGAAGGCTTTCTGGGGATTTTGTTTTCATACTTTTAAAGGTGTAGTCAGTGTTTCTGGAGAATGCTTGTAGTCAAAATCACATTGTTTACATACCAGTTTACAGAGCCTAGGCTGTGTATCAACACTGGCTTTTTTTCTCAGCGTGCACACAGAGGTTTGTGAGGAGATATTCACTGTTTTTGACAAAAAAAGGGATTTTGACAACGAGCATTCTTCAGATTTTTTTTGTATTACTTGCCGCTGACTTTGTTCACTACAACCAACGTCATCAAATTGCTCCTATATCTGAAGCTTTCAGACTGAGCTATGTGGGAACCATTTTAATTTATGGGTCCATCATATTCTCAATATTTTCCCAGAGGTTTCCTGGAATAGATTATCTCATATGAACGGTTGCAAATGACTGTGATTTTGTTGGTGCACTTTCAAAGAGAAATTATCCCAATTTATGTGAGTGCAATTTAAAGAATACTGTCTAGTCAGTGAAGAGTAGGTCAACTTTGGTTTATTTCAACCAAACCACGTACTTGCAAGGTCCGTGTAGATGGTTAAAAACACCAGCAGACCTACTTTACCGGTGGAAATATGAAGGTGTGTTGAACTCTGAGATCCTATGCAGTATAAATGTGCAAACATTTTAGAAATCGGTTCATCCTAGCCTGAGAAAAAGGCAGAAAGAGTGTTTTATGGTCTCACTTTCTAACCCTACATATTCCCATGTGTGACATAAAACATGGTAAAAATGTAGGGTTAGGATTAACAGGACAGCTGGGCCAAGGGAAGACTTAGGGAAGAAAAACCTCATTCATTATATTATAATAGTGATTTTATAATGATAGAAAGCTGGTTCCGTATGGGTGAAGTATTCCTTTAAGACAGATTGTAATGTTTTTACACAGCAGGTCAGGGGCCACTCACACTAGGGCCAGGGCCCCGTGCCAAAGCTCATTAGCATACTAAAGTCTAGAACGTTTGGCTAGTGTGACCACGCCATCCGTATTCCAGCACGGAACAGCCCCTTGGCCACGGCACACCTGGGAGAGGTGTGCCGTGGCCAAAGTACAGATGCTAATGAGATGACACGCGCACAAGCAAGCGCACAGGCGGCGTTCCTGACGTGAATTTATTAAGGATGCATTGTCCGTTAACGTCCGCTGCCTTTCTAGTCGGCACCAGAATTGCCCACCACTTGGACTTGTAGCTATAATGTGTAGGCCTAGGTGTGGGCTAATAAAAGAGGGAAAGAGATAATTAGGTCGGCTCAGAAAGCAAAGCAAAAAGGTTTTCGTGTTTACTCACGTTCGTCAGATGATTTTTTTTCTTTTTCCTCCCGTCAGCTGTCATAACTGCCTTTACGCATGGCGGTGGAGACGAACCCAAAACAACACACCGCGGCCCGGTGATAAGGAAACAGTAGCCTACACTAAGGTTTAACAAGAAACTTTATAAAGACACTTAAAAAACGATCTCTGCCCATACAAAAAGTTCTGACTTGGATTTGATGGAGCGATCGATGTGTATAAAACCATCCGGTACGTAGGGTCTGATGACGGGCCGTTATATTAATAATAAACAGCGTGCTGCACAAATATGAGACTGTCCACCGCGACCTATTACGTCAAGGCTACATTTAAAAAAAACAATAGCTTAAGGATTCTCGTTGCTCTAATGTGGAAGTGGAATATTTGATGCAAATTGGCCGGATGAAAATATTCACAAACAGTCGTACGCTCCGAATCCTAAACACGCACGGTGACGTAGGCAAAGAGCAAGTGTGCCCAGGCCACGAGTAGTGTGAGCACGGGCCAGCGGGGGGAGTGGGGAGGGGGGGGAATCGTGCTGAATCGTGCTGAGCACGGAACAGGCAAATGGCACTAGTGTGAGTGTGCCCTCAGACTTACAGACAGCAAAAATATAAGCAGAATATTGTACAACATGAAAAACTAGCTTTCTAATAAGGGATGAGTAATAAATTAACATTTTTCCTTTTAGTTTAACTAGACTCTTAACATAACTAGAACCAAATTCCACAGTTATTCTCAGAAAATCTGGGACTGCAGACCCATAAAATAAAGCTGCAGAAGGTTGACATTTGAAAATTAAAACAAAAATGAGTCTAAAATCTGGCCCAATGTGAACCTGGATCCCTGTAAAGTTGACCAGTTTAAAACGTTGCTGAAGACTCCCTTTTTTTTGCATCATGTATCTTATATGTTGTTTTGTATCTTGTACAGCACTTTGGTCAACTGATGTCATTTTTAAATGTGCTTTAGAAATACATTAGATTTTGATTCTGGGCTATTTAAATACAACTGACTTGACTTGTAGCAGTGTGCAGAGAGGTTGATAACCTGACCCATTAGTTGGTTTATCGTCTGTCTGCTTCAGAGGAAAAATGCGAAAAAGAACATTTATAGTCTAGTGTGCGTCATTCCCTCAAACAATAGCATAGAAGAGATGCTGCCAGGGTCTGACGTGTGTGTGTGTGTGTGTGTGTGTGTGTGTGTGTGTGTGTGTGTGTGTGTGTGTGTGTGTGTGTGTGTGTGTGTGTGTGTGTGTGTGTGTGTGTGTGTGTGTCCTAGGAAACCTGTCCTACCAGCTCTGAGGTGGACAGCATTGGTCTAGGAACTGTCAGCTCTCCTTCACTGATGCACAAGGTAACAGCTCAATACTCACATTTAGTTACACACACACACACACACACACACACACACACACACACACACACTCTGAATGTACCTTCACTTATAGTAACTTATGTGGATCAGTTATAAATGTACAAGTGTAAGATAATTTACACTTGATATCTTATTGTAAAGGAAACCTTAAGGGATATTAAATAAATCATTCAGATAATGTATTTAAAGGTGCAGTGTGTAGATATATATAAGGGGAAAAAAAGCTAGTATACACTAAATTAAACATACTTATGGATATTATAATCATTTTTCTGCCAAGTCTGCTATGAAGAATTCCACAAAATTCTACACACTGCAGGTTTAATTGAAAAAAAATATAAAAAAAACATAAGTTAAATGAAGGATTTGAACTCTGGTTTTACCCAACATCTAGGTTTTAGTTTTTTAAAGAGATGAACATTTAAACATAACTACTTAAACTTTGCCACCTTCCCATATTTATTCAAACAATTCTGAAAAACCTTGACATTACAATTGTACTCTGGAAACAATGTCACAGTTGCTAGTTGCCTACAGCTCTGGACAAAATTAAGAGACCACTCCAAATATTCAGTGTCTCTCGTTTAACTATTTATAGGCATATTTTTGAGTAGAATGAACATTTTGGTTTTATTCTACAAACTACTGACAACATTTCTACTAAATTCACAATAAAAATATTATCATTTTGAGCGTCTCCAATAATAAATGTAGAGATGAAAATGTAATAAAAACCCAGACTGGTCTCTTCATTTTTTCCAGAGCGTACGTATATGTTTTGAAGTGTGACACATGTGATTGATGTATTCCTCTTTGTTCTTTCTTTCAGAAGGAGACCGTTGCACTGGGAGCTACAGCTGGAAAACCAGCGACGAGAAGGTGTATTGACAAGCTTAAACTTTACTTTTTTTTTAATATTTTTTTTTGGCATTTTCAAGCTTTATTAGATAGTACAGAGTTGAAATGGGGAGACAGAGAAAGACGGGGGGGTTGACATGCAGTAAAGGTCCACGGGTCAGATTTGAACCCGCGACCACTACGAAGCACCCCCTCTCAAAATTGATTTCTCTTCATCCGAGAATCAAATCCTTTGGTGGGTATATTTGCATGACTGGTGTTAATAAGTGGAGCAAGTTTCATGAGCGTCAGACTTTCCTTGTGGGAGATAGCAACCCTAGCCCAACCCTAACCAAATGGAATTCAATGTAAATCGCCCCAAAATGGACTGGTTTGCTCTGAAAAGCACCCCCTCTCAAAATGTATTTCTCTTCATCTGAGAATCAAATCGTTGTGTGGGTACATTTGCATGATGTATGTTAATAAGTGGATTAAGTTGCAGGGGAGTCAGACTTTCCTTGTGGGAGTTAGCAACCCTAGCCCAACCAGTCAGTCAAAATCAGTGAATCAGTGAATATCTCCTCATGATCCACCACCTGTCTGTACTGTGTGTGCACTGAAAAACAATGCAGTGTTAATACACAGCCTAGGCCCTATAAACTGGTAAGTAAACAAAAGGGTAGTAACATGCCTGTTTTACAGAGCCTAGGCTGTGTATTAACACTGGATTTTCTTTCAGCGTGCACACACAGTACGGACAGGAAGCAGATCGAGAGAAGATTTTTAGGACAAAAAGTGATTTTGACAACAAGCGTTCTCCAGAATCACTGAATTAAAAATGAATGAAAACTAAATCCCCAGAAAGCCTTCATAAACCAGATTACTATTAAAGGAGCTACGAGGAACTTTTAGATATTACTTTTTCATATAAATCTAGTCTAAGTCTGAGTCTAAGTCCACTGCACTTAGTAACATCAGACATGCAAATATACCCACCAAAGGATTTGATTCTCGGATGAAGTATCTTGGATTGAAATATCTCACATTGCATGTAATGAGTCTATATAATATATTATTCTCACCTTTTAAGTTGAATTACTGAAATAAATGAACCTTTGCATGATATTCCAATTTTTCGAGTTTCACCTGTATAACGTCTGTCACTGTATGTGTGTGTGTGTGTGTGTGTGTGTGTGTGCGTGTGTTTGCGTATGAACACCATAACCATCTCTAACCACGCTGTCTGTCCATCCATTCTTCCAGGGATGATCGGAGGGACGCTCCCCCAGGAAGACCCCTCTTCTATCGGGTTCTGCGAGCGGCTTTCCCCCTCCACCTGCTGTTCCTGGTTCTTTTGGTTCTGACCTGCCTGGTGCCTCTGTCTGAGGAGGACTACAGCTGCACACTCACCAATAACTTTGCCCGATCGTTTTACCCCATGCTGCGCTATACCAACGGCCCCCCGCCAACGTGAAAACTGCCCTGAAAAATTAATCTTGGAGTTGGACTGAAAAAAAAACTCCCAAAAAATTCTTAATTGGATCCCTTAAAGCTATAGTGCGTAACTTCTGTCGCCCCCCATGAGGAATTCTGAGCAATTACAACAACACTGTCGATGCATCTACATGTCCGGTGATCGTGTGTGGATTTTATACCTTCTGCTGTACGTCCAGGTTTTTTTTTCTTAGCAGTAGAATCAACAACTGAAACATTTCTTGGGCTCTTCTTGAGGATTTTTCTTGAGCTTCTGCACCAGTGTCAGAGGGGGGGGGGGGGGGGCGACACCAGTTTGTAAACGCTGCCATACTGACAAATACAGAGAGGGTTTTGTGGAGCTGATAATAGGCTTAATCGACTTTGTGTCAACTCGTTTTTGGCGATGGCTTGAATGTAAACCGACATTCATTTATATGGAAACGTTACGCACTATAGCTTTAACAGTGATAAAGAAAAAGGAGCACCACCCCTAAATGTTTGAAGTTTTTTGACTAAATTGTATTGGTGTATTTAAAAACGTATTTATTGTTTTATGGATTTCCAAGCTTATATAATTTTTGAAGAAAAAAACTGAAGCCATATCATTGGAAAGTTTGAACGTTTTTGCCATCTTTATATGTAGATTTTGCCATCCAACATTTTCAACATTCGGTGTAAAGAAGAAAAATCAACATAATATTTTCAGTTTTTGCTGTACTTTCACTTGTCTGTGAGAATTAATTTAAATGATAAAGGACATTTTACCACCAAAGCATTCAGAAATGAAGGAGTACAAATAGCCATTTTCTACCACTGTAGCTATTTTTACATATACGGCCGTGACTTGCGTATACTAGAATTTTGTACAGAAAATAAAAATGTCTGTATTTTGTCATTTGGTTTAGAAATATTTAAGATATAAAGCTACGGTATGTAAAATATGTGTTTTTAAATGAAGGCAATGTGCCAATCTGAAGACATGCCTTTATGTGGCCAACACAATGACTGGAACTTCCTGAAATAATGTACTTCTGATGGTATTATTCTGCACATAAAAGACAAACTCTACAGAGAGAAGAACATGATAAATTATTGTATTTTGCGTGGGGCACTGGAACTACACTGAATTCAAAATGAGGCAATAGTTTGAAATGCTTTCATATTGTATTTTTGTGGCTTCTGATTTTGAATTTGGGCGCTACTTTATTTGAGAGAGAGACAGAGAGAGAGAGAGAGAGACAGAGAGAGAGAGACAGAGAGCCAATACAATAAAATTACCTATTTTCTTATGCTAATGTAAACTTCATGGCCAGTGTTTTTTTGGAATGTTGTAGCAGATCACTGAACATGTTTTGTCAACAATGTTTTGCAAACTAAGGCACAGACCCTAATACGACATGAAAAAGCTGCATTTTGCAATTATCAACCACTAAGGGGCGGAAAGAGTACAAACGCACTGATGAAAAAAAACACATTTTTCATATGAACATAGTCATTGAAGTGCTTTTTACTTTTAACATACACAGTAGCATAAAAACTGCCAACTGCTGAGAAAAAAATATATATCTATTTCTCTTTAGCTAGATATCCCACTGCCATTTTGCTGCTTTTACGTTGAAAAAATTAATTTTAAAATGAAAAATAATATATTCAATGCCGTCTTGAGTTGACCACATTGAGTACAGTTTTAAATGTACCCCCCCACTCTGAAATTAAAAACAGTCACACCTCGGGAAATCTGATGAAAAAAAACACAAAAACGTGTGTAAAGTTTTATTTTATTTTGTGAATTTGTATTCATCGGACGAGTAGATTGTCATTTTTTGATGGATTATAAACCGTGTTTGCAATGATTTGCTTCAGAATGTTTGTGTGTGTGTGTGTTCACTGTTATCACTGGACAAGAGCAAGACATATGAGAGAGAGAGAGTGTGTGTGTGTGTGTGTGTGTGTGAGAGTGTGTGTGTGTGAGAGTGTGTGTGTGTGAGTGTGTGTGTGTGAGAGTGTGCGTGTGTGTGTGTTATGTACAAAGCGCCAAGAGAAATATTTTCAGCCTCAGATATGTAGAAGCGTGAATGTGTGTGTGTGTGTGTGTGAGAGAGAGAGATAGTGCATGCATGTACAAACCACAGACATCAGAAGAGAGAGGACAGTGAACATATATCTGTCTGGTAGGATAATATTTTGACACTAAGGTTGAATTTACATTGATTAAAAAAAGTGGCACAGCTCATAAAATGTACTTCCAAAAAAAGTCAGAATTTATGCTTTTGGTATTAAATAAGCGAGTGTTGTTTTCCATGAGAACATTGGCGTGATTCATGAGACCATAATCAAAGCACCATAGTTCAAAACAAGACGAGAAGTTTCAGGAAGAATAGCCAACAGCCGCTCATGTCTGTAAAGACAAATTCAACAATACTAGCAAGCTATTCACAGATGGTCACATTCAACTTTTTTCTCCATTCAAGAAAGTGTACAAATGTGTGTTCCAATATATATCCATCCATCCATCTATCTATCTATCTATCTATCTATCTATCTATCTATCTATCTATCTATCTATCTATCTATCTATCTATCTATCTATCTATCTATCTATCTATCTATCTATCTATCTATCTATCTATCTATCTATCTATCTATCTATCTATCTATCGGGCCCATATTGTTAAAAAATAATTCTCTTGTATAAGCTAATGTGTGTAGGAGTAGCCGGTCAAACATGCAAACACATGTTAACTCGATTAATCTGATCAAACATTTATTGGAATTAGTATAGGCTACACAATGGTGTGTATTTTATAAATTATTACACTTGTCCCGTGTTTTATCTCTAGCTTGTGATTCAATGTATGCAACAAAATGCACAGCCTACAGTTAGAATGATAATATGCTAACATTTGGTATATGATAGGACTTCAAAGTTATCTTAAAAGTAATAATTGGTAATTGGTTCTGTAAAATCTTTAAAGGAATACTTCACCCAGACGGAACCAGCGTGCTATCATTATAAAATCATTATTATAATATAATGAATGAGGTTTTTCTTCCCTCAGTCTTCCCTTAGTCTTCCCTTGGCCCAGCTGCCCTGTTAATCCTAACCCTTACTGTGATGTCACAGTAAGGAAACTGTAGGGTTAGACAGTGAGACCATAAAACACTCTTTCTGCCTTTTCTCAGGCTAGGATGATCCGATTTCAATTTTTTTTGCACATTTATACTAAATAGGATCTCCGAGTTCAATACACCTTCATATTCCAACCGGTGAAGTAGGCCTTTAACGTTTAAGGCTTGGTTTTGTCATATTAGGTGTCAGATATGTAATAAAAGACCCTACACAGAGCTCTGCCACATCTCATATTGTATAAATCCATCCTTAGTTCAACCAGAGAATAAAAAAAAAAAGCTTTTTTATATTAACAGTCATGTTGTTAGAAAGGCCACAAACTGCTGCTTCTCCGCTCCACTGACACGTGTAGTTTGTACAGAGACAGTTAGAAAAGTCCTGCACCAACAGAACAGGTTTTACAGGATCACAACACCAGAGTACACAATAGCAAATGACAGAGGAGAACACCATAGTATGATATAGGAAAAAAAAGCATTTTCTGAAGTTGTGTGTGTGTGTGTGTGTGTGTGTGTGTGTGTGTGTGTGTGTGTGTGTGTGTGTGTGTGTGTGTGTGTGTGTATGTGTGTGTGTGTGTGTGGAAATGGATTCTTAGGCTTATACTGCGTTGACCACATGCACATTGGAAGGTCCGCTTGTTTTTTTTTTTTCAGGCTTGTACATTACACAGCATAAGGTGGAAAAAAGTGATACAAATACTGTAATTTTTAAAAAAAGATTTTCAAATTGACCTGGCAAGGCAATTCAGCGATGTTCTCATCAACAAACTGTATAGTGCAACATTCACAAGAATTTTTTATTTTTTTTTTACGCAGAAGAACAAAATATACAAAGATTTTTTCCCAAATGCGATGAATTTCCAAGACTAGAAGCATCTCGATGAGAGGGAAACAAAAAAATTACCGCACAACAGCATTTTTTTTTTATTTATTTTTTTTTAACAATTTTCTTTTTACATATTTGTGGGATGGGTTTGTTCTTCACAGTCCCGTTACCCTTGTAGCGCAGTTTCTATGGCGACTCGATCGAGGACGATGTAATCCGTTGTTTCGACCGATGGACCGCCGTCCTCAGCCTCCAGGGACCAACGCTCCGGATGCATGTAACTGGGAGGGAAAAAAGTAACGGGTTATTTAACGAATATGAAGTTAAAAAGTTTACTCAAGCATACAATTGGCTTGAAACTCCAAATTGAAGGCCTAAATCTTCTTGATATAACCATGTCTATTCTCTGAGATTGAAGTCGTAAATCCAGTCCAATGTAAATTGCCCCAAAATGGACTGGCTTGCAGTGAAAAGAACCCCCCTTAAGTCTAAGTCTAAGTCTAAGTCTCTCTTTGGTGGGAATATTTGCATGGCTGGTGTTAATAAGTGGAGGAAGTTTCCTGACGCTCATGAAACTTACTCCACTCATTAACACCAGTCATGCAAATATTCCCACCAAAGGATTTGATTCTCGGATGAAGAGAAATACATTTTGAAAAGCACCCCCTCTCAAAATTGATTTCTCTTAATCCGAGAATCAATTCCTTTAGTGACTTTTTTGTGATTTTTTGTCTCAAAAAAAATTAGGAATGTTCGCGAAAAAAATTAAAAAGTTCGGAATGTTTGTGAAAAAAAAAGGAATACAGTTGGGGGATCCTTATATATGCGGGTTACCTGAGTGAGGCTGCACCCTACTACAGTCTCTGTAGTCTAGTCTAGTCTTTCTTTGGAGGGTATATTTGCATGACTGACGTTAATAAGTTGTGTAAGTTTCATGAGCGTCAGACTTTCCTTGTGGGAGATAGCAACTCTAGCTCAACCCTAACCCTACGGAAAATGAATGGAATTCAATGCAAATAGCCCCAAAAATGGACTGGCTTGCTGTGAAAAGCAACCCCTCTCAAAATTGATTTCTCTTCATCCAAGAATCAAATCCTTTGGTGGGTATATGTCGTAACTCTAAATTAAAGCCATTCATGTAAGGACTTCCACTTTGTTTAAACTATAGGCAAATGTTAAGCAGAAAATAAAAAGTCAACGAGGTGTCATGTAGGTCCCTTTAGCGCTGCTCTATAGTCTAGGAAAGGCCGACATATCTGATTAAACTTCTCTGCTTTCCCTGAAATCTCATAACGGATTTTCTCCATATATAGAGAGCTAGAGAACTCTAATTTCAAAATGAACAGATGTGTTTCGCCAAAAAAAAATACACAATTTTTGAGTTCATAATTAACAGAAGCTACGGTAGCCTCCAAGGACAAGAAGCTATAGTTACTAAAGATGGCATCATCCACCACTGCCTCAAGTCTTTCCACAACATCAAGTGATGAGGTGAAGATGTATTTAGTTATTTATTCTATAGTACTTCTTCTTCTTCTTGGTCTTCCAACAGGTGCATTTCCCCAGGACGCCCACTATATATAAAAAACGTGTAAGGCCGTTAAGTTTGTCCATTCTGTGCTACTGTAGAAACATGGCGGTGCAACATGGCGGCCTCAGCATCCCCCACTCCTATCGATACGAACACCAAAATAAATATAAGATCTTGGTAACTTACTCATTGCTTTCCATGTGAGCCACCATTATATTCTGGAAAGTAGGCGGGTCTTGAAGGTGTACAGCCTGCATCTCTCCATCCAGATTGGGGTCTCCAGTGGTGTGGTTAGGGGGGGTCCGGTCAGGGTAGGACTGCCCCATATCAGGCTCTGTTTTGGGGTAAGGAGGTTGGGTGGTGGTGTATGGACGCTGGTCCGTGTCGGAGCTCGGAGGAGATGATTGTTCGCTGCTGCCACTGCTGCTGCTGTTGTTGTTGTCATTGTTGTTGTTTTCGTTGTTGTTGTTCGTTGTGTTTGTGTCTAACATCTCAAGCAGAAGGTCGTAAACAAGCACGACGTTCTTCCTCTTCATGGAGGAAAGGTGGTCCATGCCTTTGTTACTGAGGAGGGGGAGAGGGAGAAGACCACAGTAAAAGGTGCAGTGTGTAATATGACATCATCAAGTAAGTTCTACAAAGTTCTAGAATGCAACGCTCCCTGGGTAACCCCAACCCTTTAGAATAATAACAGAAGCTACAGTGGCCTTCAAGGACAAGAACAATTCTAAATTTTAAACAATGCACCTGATGACATTTCAACTATGACACTTTCAAGATGGCGGCACTAGGCCTTGGTCCAAAATATGCAGAAATATGGACATATATGAGACCCTTTCTAAGGAAAAAAATAATAATTCAAAACTTTTTTTCAGCTATTATGCACTAAATTAAATGTACTTATTGATATTATAATTACTTTCTACAAAATCTGCTAGGAAATAAAACCCAAAATTCTACACACTGCAGGTTTGATGTCAGCAAGAAAAATCCCAAAATTGCTCTGTGCAAAATGCAATAAACGAAATTTGACATTCTTGCAATTTTCAAAAATCCTAATGGCTATTTAATCATACATTGTGAGAATGAACAAATAAATATGGCAAAAATAAAATCGTAAGTTAATTAGGCTGTGTTGTAATAGCCCTACTAACGACCTCCCTCCTACATACTCAACATGTATGTACTACATATTGTCCACTTATGTGTATGTGAGGTTCGTCGGACCGTTTACACTGAAGTATACAGAAGCAATAAATAATATTTTTTTTTTTGGGGGGGGCGCCTTTAGCTCAGTCGGTAAGGCGTCCCCCTCCCGGGCCGGGCCCAGCAGCAGACCCGGGTTTGGTTCCTGCCCGCGGTCGTTCTCTGCATGTCACTCCCCTCTCTGCCCCATTCCTCTGTCTCTCTGCACTATCAATAAAGCATGAAAATGCCCAAAAAACATCTTTAAGAAAAATAATAATAATATTTGTTTTTAAACTTCTGTGTTGTTTGAAAAGTGTTTGTGTATGCTCTTTCCTGTCCTTACCTGACATGGTGTATGTGTGACAGCATCATGGTAAGGTGTCCACACACACACTCCCCCCCCCACACACACACACCCACCACACACACACACCTCTACACCCTTTACACTAATGACTGCACCAGCCCCTCCCACACCACCACCTACCTCAAATACTCTGACGTCACTGCCAACCTCGCCCTCCTATCAGACAATAACTCTGTATCACATTACCAAAACACTGTCACTCACTTCTCCCAATGGTGCACACATAACTTCCTCCATCTCAATGTAGCCAAAACAAAAGAAATAACAATAGGTACCCCATCACCCCAGCCCCCCACTCTCATCAACA
>OX442363.1:29483596-29493596 GCA_949357725.1 Hyperoplus immaculatus
TCGAGCAACGCTTTGATGTGTTACAGACGGACATTCTATCACTCAAAGAAGAAACCGGTGCACTCCGAGCTGACCATGCAACTTTATTAAAACGCACAGAAAAGGTAGAACGCTCTACTTCTTCCCTTTCGAAATCTCTAACAACAGTTGAAGCAAAGCTAGCGGACCTTGAAGATCGAAGTAGAAGAAACAATATCTGTGTTCATGGACTTCCTGAGGGAACAGAGGGCCCAAATGCCACACAATATCTCAACACTCAGCTATCGGTGTGGTTTCCCACACTGAAAGACGCTCCACCGGAGATTATGCGAGCGCATCGCATTGGACCCCCGCGGGTGAATGCTACCGCTAAATCAAGAGTGCTTATTTTTGTGTGTCTGAAATATACGGATCGAGCCCTTATCCTTAAAGAAGCAAGAAACTCACCATTGAACATAGAAGGGATGGAGGTCCACTTTACCGCGGACTACAGCATGGCAACCAGAGTACGACGTAAATCCTGCTATGACTCCATGAATAAGGCTCGTGAGGCTGGTTTCCTCGCCTTCTTAATCTATCCGGCAACTATAAAGATTTCCAAAGGGCATGAGCACAACTTTTTTGATGACCCGGTAAAGTTGGAGGACTTTCTTAGAGAACACGATCCGAATGAGTCCAATGATGAGTGTTGACGAGGACTAATGACAATTGATAGGTTTACTCCGTGAAGTATGACCCCCTTCTTCTTCTTTCTTTTTCTATTTTTGTCTCCTTTCTGATAATTTAACCGGGCTGCGGCAGTTACTGAGAACATTGTTTTGGTCGTCAGTTTCTGGTCATGTGACCTCGATCATTGACGCTGTTGGCATGGTGATTTCAGTCACGTGACAATATGAACTTGCTGCAGTCAAGAGCAGATATGCAGAATATTGGAATATGGTTTGAGAGGGGACTCGTTTTTTCTTTATTTATTTTATTTACATTTTGGAACTATGGTAGAGGGGGAGATATGTTCACAATGATCACAAACAATGGGTACCCAGAGAGAATGGGGCCTTTGGTGTGGGTTAATGTTTTTGTGGGATGTATTTGTTGGTTTATGTCACTTTTGTTTGGACCTAGGATTAGTTTAATGAATGGTTGTAGGGGTATAAACTCTGAGATGGATCAGTTAATAAATGAAAACATTATGGATAACATAAATGATTATGTAGAATGACTTCTGTTAAATTACCAAGGAAAGGGCTGAAGATAGCTCATATTAATATATGTAGCCTTAGAAATAAATGAATTGATATCTCCAATATGCTAATAGAAGGTAACATACATGTCTTAGCAATATCAGAGACTCATCTGGATTCCACGTTTGAAGATAGTGTAATGAATATTCAAGGATATAATATATATAGGAGAGACAGAAATGCAAATGGAGGTGGTGTAGCTGTTTACATCCAAAATCATATACCAGTAAAATTAAGGGTGGATTTTATGTTAGCAGACTTAGAAGCATTATGGCTTCAAGTGTATATTCCTCATTTGAAGCCCTTATTAGTGGGTTGTTGTTATAGGCCACCTAATGCAAACTCTGATTACTTAGATACACTGTGTGATATGATAGATAATGTATGTGATCATGCAAATGAAATATATTTCCTGGGAGACCTCAACATTGATTGGAAATCATTGGACTGTCCACTTAAGAATAAGCTTCTTGCTGTCACAGATGCATGTGGACTAACTCAAGTGATAACCCAACCAACAAGAGTGTGCTTAAAAAGGGATGGATCAAGAACAGTAACTTGTATAGATCATATATATACTAACAAAGCAGAATTATGTAACAAGGCCATATCATTACCAGTTGGATGTAGTGATCACAACCTAGTGGCAGTAGTGAGGAAAACAAAGGTCCCGAAAGCTGGACCCAAAATCATTATAAAGAGATCATACAAACACTTCAATGAAGACTGTTTTATAGAAGACGTTAGAAATATTTGCTGGGATAGTGTGTTGTTGAAGGATGATCCAGATGATGCGGTTGAGGCTTTTGATAAGCTGTTTGGAGAAATAACTGATAAACATGCACCTGTGAGGAAGAGAACTGTTAGAAATGTCAGATCCTGTTGGATTGATGAGGAATTGAAGGATTGTATGGAGCAGAGCGATCAAGCAAAGACAATGGCAAATCATTCTAAATTTGAATCGGATTGGCAAGTTTATCGCAAACTACGAAATTATGTAACAAAATTAAATAAAAGGAAGAAGAAGATGTATTTTGTAAATGTGATTCGTAACGCAAGCCATGACAGCAAAAAAATGTGGAATATTCTTAATGACATGATGGGCAGTAAATCTAAGTCACCTCCATCATTTCTTGAATCAGAAGGACATTTCATTACTACGCCTGTAGGAATTGCCAATCACCTTAGCAACTTTTTTAATAACAAAGTGGAGAAACTTAGGAATGAAATGTGCCAAACAAACAACATGCAATCACAAACCTTGATTAGAGATCAAATTATGAGAGGTAAAAAATGCACATTTGAATTTACTAAAGTCAATGTTAGCTACGTGGAAAAGTTGCTTTTAAATTGTAAAGACAAACCATCTGGTGTGGATAACATGGATGTGAGACTCTTGAAACTGGTAGCAAACTTGATTGCCACTCCAGTTTGTCATATGTTGAATCTAAGTTTTGAAAAATGTGTTTTCCCACAAGCATGGAAAATTGCAAAGATTGTTCCACTACCAAAGAATGCCACTGTACCATTCAGTGGCCCTAATAGTCGACCAATTAGTTTGCTGCCTGCTATGAGTAAGATCATGGAAAAAATTGCCTTTGAACAAATACAATGCTATTTTTCAGCTAATGATTTAAATACAGACTTTCAACATGCTTATAGAGGCGGGCATTCCACTAGCACAGCCCTTATTCAAATGACTGATGATTGGCATAGAGAAATCAATAACAAGAATTTAGTAGGTGCTGTACTGTTAGATTTCAGTGCAGCTTTTGATATAATTGATCACAATCTGCTATTGCAAAAACTTAAAGGATATGGTTTCAATTCAACTGCAATACTCTGGCTAGGAAATTACTTAGCTAATAGGAAACAGACAGTGTACTTCGACGGACATTTCTCTGAGTTCAAATCATTAAACTGTGGAATTCCACAAGGAAGTTGCCTGGGACCACTGCTATTTTCTGTATTTACAAATGAACTACCTTTAACTGTAACAAATGCAAAAATAGCGATGTATGCTGATGATTCAACAATATATGTGTCAGAGTCCACAATTGAAATGCTTAATAATGTCTTGAACAATGAATTGCAGTTAGTATTGGACTGGGTAACACATAACAAACTAGTTCTTAATGTTTCTAAAACAAAAAGCCTTGTATTTGGGACAAAACATCTGTTATCAAATGATCCCAGGCAGTTGAACAAGTTCAAAAGACCAAACTTCTTGGCATAATTGTAGACAGTAAATTATCCTGGGCTCAACACATTGGTAAGGTGGTAGTTAAAATGGGCAGAGGTCTCTCAGTTATACGGAGATGTTCACATTTTTTACCAAAGAATATAATGGGAAATGTCATTAAAACAATTGTCTTAGCTCATCTGGACTATTGCTCAGAGGTTTGGTCAGGAGCTGCCATGTCACATATAAAAAAATTGCAAATTGCTCAGAATAAGGCTGCACGCTGTTTATTAAGGTGTTCCTATAGGAGTAATGTGAAAATAATGCACAACTTTCTATCCTGGTTAAGTGTTAAGAATAGATTTACTGCCTCTTTGCTTAATTTTACGAGGAAAATTTCAGTGACTAAATTGCCGAGGGTATTGTATAAATGTTTAAGTTTCAGTTTTGATAAACACAATTATAACACCAGGCATGCGATGGAAGGAAGATTCACACTACCTAAGGTGAAAACAAACAGAGCGAAGAGTACAGTATTATATAGAGCCATGAGTAAATGGAACACCATGCCTGGACATATTATTCAAGAAAATTGCAAAAATCGATTCAAACTATTACTTAAAAAACATCTACTAGTCGAGCAGCTCTCTGCAGTGGCTAATATCTAACCAATGATGCCACTCCCATCAGTATAATCATCATTAATTGTTTCTGTTTATATATGTTTTTGTCTGGTCTGACCATCAATTATACCTGTCATGTTTATATAAGTTTATCTCTATTTCTAGTTTCTGTGAATAATTTAGGTCCTGTGTTTTGTTAATTTTGTATTATTTTTATTTTATTTAATTTTGACTGTTGTAGAGTTATTCTTATTGCTTTTGTTACCATTTCCGTTATCACTGTTTTGTCATGGTGATCATTATTTAATGTAATTATGCACTGCAGTGTATAGATGCACAGGTGTTGTGTGGACTCCAGGAAGAATAGCTTTGGCTATGGCCTCAGCTAATGGAGATCCCAATAAAATCAAATCAAATCAAATCAAATAATAATAATAATAATAATAATAATAATAATAATAATAATAATAATAATAATAATAATACAAAAAAGTATTGTTTTAAAGGGGCACTGTGTAACATTTAAAGTAATTAATTAGCTAAAAAATCAATATCCTCATTCATAAATATGTCCTCATTGGTGTAAAATC
Organism: Hyperoplus immaculatus; assembly: GCA_949357725.1. Lineage (NCBI taxonomy): Eukaryota > Metazoa > Chordata > Actinopteri > Uranoscopiformes > Ammodytidae > Hyperoplus > Hyperoplus immaculatus. Next base: position 29,488,212 of record OX442363.1, read on the forward strand.
ACCTCTGCCAATAATCTGAATTATCCTCCTGAGCGGAGAATTACAAATATTAATATGTGTGGGTGTGTGTCTGTGTGTGTGTGTCTGTGTGTGTGTGTGTGTGTGTGTGTGTGTGTGTGTGCGCGCGTGTGTGTTGAGAGTAAGTGTTGATCGGCTACAAAAATGCTCAAACTTGACAAAATCGCCAAAAAAATTCTGCGAATAGATTTCCAACTGATACTTCACACTGTGGCAACTTCTCTCTAAAACACACAATATTTTATTAAAAAAATTTAAATAAAATGGCTTTGAGAAAAAAAATATCATAATAATAATAATTGAGGGGGAAATATTGAAGGTGAAACAAGTAAGTCTTGTGAGAGAGAGAGAGGGAAAATAATAGGAAGTTATATTTCAAGTTCTAGGTGTCAACGCTCCCTTGCTAACCCTTCCCTTTCGTATAATCACAGAAGCTACGGTGGCCTTAAAGTTAAACACAATATTTTATTTAAACATTTTAAATAAAATGGCTTTGAGAAACAAATCTCAAAAAAATAATTGAAGGGGGAAATATTGAAGGTGAAACTAGGAAGTATTGTCTCATGTCGATTAAAGCTGGGGCATGTGTTTTCTGATTGGTCAAAATGTACACTTTGACCAATCAGAGGCTTCGATTAAAAAAATAATTGGCTGTTGGGACTGTCCATTCACTTTGGCACGACTTTGTTGGTGTAGAGTGTGTCAAGGAGGGACCATAGGGGAGGGACCAAAGAGAACAAGTGGAGCGGTTGAGGTATTTGGATTCAAATCTCTATCCCAACTGCCATTTTCTCCCCAAATCCTCCACCCCAGCTTTAAATAGAGAATTATAAAGTGTGTTTTCAGGCTTTGTTAGAGACTCTTGTGTAGTGAGTGGCTGACGACTCTGCATCCAGGATGTTAACCCCTTCCTTTGTGGAGAATTTAAAGAAGCTACGGTGGCCTTCAAGGACAAGAAGCTATAGTTACTAAAGACGGCATCCTCCACCACTGCCTCAAGTCTTTCCCACAATATCAAGTGATGAGGTGAAGATGTATTTAGTTATTTATTCTATAGAACTTCTTCTTCTTCTTGGTCTTCCAACAGGTGCATTTAATTTGGTTCATCTAGTGATTATACGCTAATCAAAACATACGTGTAAGATGAGATAAGATAAGATAGTCTGTATTGTCATTGTACAGTCACCTATACAACGAAATAGGGAGCGCCAACTGAAGGTGCATTACGGTAATGGTAAATGGACTTGTATAGCGCTATATCTCCGTTTATCACAGACCCAAAGCGCTTTACATTGTTTGTTGCAGGGTAGGTTAGCTAACTAAGCTAACTATCGGGAGCAATTCGGGGTTCAGTGTCTTGCCCAGGGACACTTCGACATGTGGCGGGGGAGACGGGGGATCGAACCTCCGACCCTGCACACCAGAGGCGAACTCCCTACCCACTTCGCCACTGCCGCCATATTACACATACAAAAAAACAAGCAAGCAATTTAAGTTAGAAGAAAAAGAAGAAAAACATTTAGAACAAGAAAAGGACAGGTGATGTCATAATAAATAAATATAAAAAGACCGAAAGCATATTGCACTTTTTAGAAAGTGAGGTATATGTGTTTCTTACAAAGCCTGCTCTGAAATAATGCAAATACATTCTTCACACTGCACCTTTAAACCAGCAGTGTGTAGAATTTTGGGTTTTATTTCCAAGCAGATTTTGTAGAAAGTAATTATAATATCCATAAGTACATTTAATTTAGTGCATAATAGCTGAAAAAAAATGTTTTAATTATTTTTTTCCCCTTAGAAAGGGTCTCATATATTTCCATATTTCTGCATTTTTTTAGACCAAGGCCTAGTGCTGCCATCTTTTAGTGTCATAGTTGGAATGTCATCAGGTGCATTGTTTAAAATTTTGAATTATACTTGTCCTTGAAGGCCGCTGTAGCTTCTGTTATTATTCGAAAGGGTTGGGGTTACCCAGGGAGCGTTGCATTCTAGAGCTTTGTAGAACTTTCTTGATGATGTCATATTACACACTGCACCTTTAAAGAGAGCATTATGTGTTCATTGTCAGGCTATGACGGCGTTGCATCCAGGATGTTTATTCCCAGTTAGATGGATCCAAGGAGACAGAGCTACAGCAGGCTAACGAGAAACCACAGCACACACACACACACAGTGACATCAAGCTGTTATGAAAACACAGCAAGGCTAACCTAAAGCCTGTAGAGACAGTCTCCCTGGCACTGGGCACAGAGAGGCCAAACCAGGAATTTGCATCATTTTAGATAATCTTCTATTATCTAACTTTGGTCTGACTCACCCTGCGTTTCAAATCACATACTGTTTCTTTTTTACTACACTACATACTAAAGTACAGAAGAGTTTTAGTCTTTTTACTACACTACATACTAAAGTACAGAAGAGTTTTAGTCTTTTTACTACACTACATACTAAAGCACAGAAGAGTTTTAGTCTTTTTACTACACTACATACTAAAGCACAGAAGAGTTTTAGTCTTTTTACTACATTACATACTAAAGCACAGAAGAGTTTTAGTCTTTTTACTACACTACATACTAAAGCACAGAAGAGTTTTAGTCTTTTTACTACACTACATACTAAAGCACAGAAGAGTTTTAGTCTTTTTACTACACTACATACTAAAGCACAGAAGAGTTTTAGTCTTTTTACTACACAACATACTAAAGCACAGAAGAGTTTTAGTCTTTTTACTACACTACATACTAAAGTACAGAAGAGTTTTAGTCTTTTTACTACGCTACATACTAAAGTACAGAAGAGTTTTAGTCTTTTTTACTACGCTACATACTAAAGTACAGAAGAGTTTTAGTCTTTTTACTACGCTACATACTAAAGTACAGAAGAGTTTTAGTCTTTTTACTACGCTACATACTAAAGTACAGAAGAGTTTTAGTCTTTTTACTACACTACATACTAAAGTACAGAAGAGTTTTAGTCTTTTTACTACACTACATACTAAAGTACAGAAGAGTTTTAGTCTTTTTACTACACTACATACTAAAGTACAGAAGAGTTTTAGTCTTTTTACTACACTACATACTAAAGTACAGAAGAGTTTTAGTCTTTTTACTACACTACATACTAAAGTACAGAAGAGTTTTAGTCTTTTTACTACACTACATACTAAAGTACAGAAGAGTTTTAGTCTTTTTACTACACTACATACTAAAGTACAGAAGAGTTTTAGTCTTTTTAATACACTACATACTAAAGTACAGAAGAGTTTTAGTCTTTTTACTACACTACATACTAAAGTACAGAAGAGTTTTAGTCTTTTTTACTACACTACATACTAAAGTACAGAAGAGTTTTAGTCTTTTTACTACACTACATACTAAAGTACAGAAGAGTTTTAGGGCCACAGACAGGAGAGAGAGAAAAAATCTGATAAGGAAGTATTTTTCATTGTGTCGAGAAATGTCAAGAATAAAGACGAATACACCAAAATGCTATTGAAGTTAGTGGAGGCATTTATGTATTTTTAGCATACTACAATTGACGTGCACGTATTGGGACATCCTAAATCTTTTTCTGGCATACTAAATAGTAGGGAAGTATGGGGATTGGAACTGAGGGTAAGACACACATCAACGTCCTGCTGCCATCAAATACTCACTACATCACTACATGTGGATTCATCCGCCGCAGAAAATAGTCCCCAACAAATGCACTATTTTATCACCGAGTCTTTCGTTATATTTACAATCTCACAGGTTCCATTTTTATTAGTTATTACACGTAAGTAAAGGATCTTTTTTTTTTGAGAATCAAGGAGACTACCACAAATATTTATCTTAAACCTGCAGTGTGTAGAATTTTGGGTTTTATTTCCTAGCAGACTTTGTAGAAAATAATTACAATATCCATAAGTACGTTTAATTTAGTGCATAATAGCTGAATTTTTTTTTTAGAATTATTAATTTTTCCCTTAGAAAGGCTCTCATATATGTCCATATTTCTCCATACCTTGGACCAAGGCCTAGTATCCGCCATTTTGGAAGTGTCATAGTTGGAATGTCATCAGGTGCATTGTTTAAAACTTAGAATTGTTCTTGTCCTTGAAGGCCACTGTAGCTTCTGTTATTATTCTAAAGGGTTGGGGTTACCCAGGGAGCGTTGCATTCTAGAACTTTGTAGAACTTTCTTGATGATGTCATATTACACACTGCACCTTTAAGTTAAGACGTAAAATGAGACATGTTGAACAGACAGCTATTTGATAAATAATAGATTATAAAACAAAAATGGAGTCTGACTGTCAGTAGCAATGCAGTACAATGTCTTAATTTGCGGGACGTGTGAAAAGTAATGGAAATGCGGGACATCTGGTCACCCCTAGCCTTCCATGCAGCGCTGCCTTGAAGGCTCCGTTTGAGGCACAAAACACTATCGAGCTTCAACTGCACTTTGCAACATAAGAAAGAAAACATGTGCCTTGACGTTTCATTGCTGCTCCGAACACTGAGCCATAATAATAATAATAATAATACTAATAATAATAATAATAATAATAATAATAATAATAATAATAGTAATAATAATAGCAATAATAATAATAATAATAATAATAATAATAATAATAATAATAATAATAATAATAATAATAATAATAATAATAATAATATATTTAATTTACATAGCGTTTTTCTCGCACTGAAAGCACTTTACATAGACAACAACTTTCCAAGACATGGTGAGGTTACTCTAGTTCATCAGAAAGATCCAATCTGCTGTTTGATTCCTGCCTGTTTTCCAGGAATATACTGTACAGACAGTGAATGTAGCAGAAAGAGCCAATAACGTCTGTCTGGACAAAGTTGAAGGCCATTGCTGAAGGGAACAGCGAGCGATAAAAAATATATTTTTCTCGTTCAAGAAAATCCTGGAAACCTCAAGAAGACTTAGAGATATACACATGACGGATGTTGTTCATATCTTCACTGTTTCAAGGTCTGATTGAATTCCCTGCTTTTATTGTGTGACGTCATTGTGTTATTAATGTGGGAAGATTACAGTTAGACTTACAGTTCTGTTGTTACACACACAAGACAGCTGCCCACGAGACGCATACGCAACAGACGGCAGTTCAACCTTCGTTCAACTTTCTTTTTTTCTTTTTTTTTTTTTTTTGAATCAAGCAAGAAAATCTAGAAAATCTATTTACCTTGAGTTAAGATATAACATGGACTTTGTTTAAGAATGTTTTAAAGATAAGGGCGCTCCGGTGGCGTAGTGGATAGAGCGTGTACCATATTGGCTCCGGTCTTCGTTGCAGTGGTCGCGGGTTCGAATCCGACCCATGGACCTTTACTGCAGGTCATCCCC
>OX442363.1:29498596-29516096 GCA_949357725.1 Hyperoplus immaculatus
TAATTAATATATTTTTTTAGCACCTACCACATTTCATCATACCCACTTCGTAACATTTACGTAAGCGGCAGGCCTGGCAGCTCTTGCGTCGGTTCTTGTCGATGGTGCATTCATTTGTGGCTGGGCAGATGTAGTCGTTGTGTCCTATGGAAGAAAAAAAAGGGAAACTTATTTTAAAGTCTCTGTTAACCTCTTCTAAAGTTGTACATAGTCTCACTTTTAGGGAATACATTTGACCAGAAAAACTAGCAGAAAAAGATAAACTTTTTGAATAAAAACAAAGAATGTCTTCCTGATAGTATGATAGAGAATAAGTGTGCCCCTTTCAAGTAGTAAATGTACATGTATGTTTGTTTGTATGTATATGTGTTATTTTATGTTTATTTGGGAATTTTATATATATTTTTTTTAAATACCCAAACATCTCTGTCTCTCAAACATGTCTAATAAAGCAAAAACGCAAAAAAATAAAAATATACATAAGAAATAAAAATATATAACAATGTAAATACAAGTTGATATACTGTACCTTGGATGAAAAGGAATTAATAGGGAGTAATTACAGGCAGAAAGACAGTAGTTTATACCATGGATTCTCCTCTTGATGAATGCCTTGCAGCCCTCACATTCGGCTTTCTCAAGTAGTTGTAAAGATTGTGTACATATACGTTTGTTTGTATGTATATGTGTGTTATGTAATGTTTATTTGGGAATTTGAAATAAAATAAAAAAATACCCAAACATCTCTGTCTCTCCAAACTGTCTACTAAAGCAAAAATGCTAGAAAAAAAAACAGACAGACAGACAGACAGATAGAAGACAGATAGATAGATAGATAGATAGATAGATAGATAGATAGATAGATAGATAGATAGATAGATAGATAGATAGATAGATAGATAGATAGATAGATAGATAGATAGATAGATAGATAGATAGATAGATAGATAGATAGATAGATAGACTCAACAAAAATATAAACGCAACACTTTTGTTTTTGCTCCCATTTTTCATGAGATGGACTTAAACATCTAAAATTAATTCCAGATACACAATTGTACCATTTCTCTCAAACATTGTTCACAAATCTGTCTAAATGTGTGATAGTGAGCACTTCTGCTTTGCTGAGATAATCCATCCCACCTCACAGGTGTGCCACATCAAGATGCTGATCTGACATCATGATTAGTGCACAGGTGTGCCTTAGACTGTCCACAATAAAAGGCCACTCTGAAATGTGCATTTTTTTGCTTTATTGGGGGTCTGGGGACTCAGAACCAGTCAGTATCTGGTGTGACCACCATTTGCCTCATGCAGTGCAACACATCTTCTTCGCATAGAGTTTATCATATTGTCAATTGTGGCCTGTGGAATGTTGTTCCACTCCTCTTCAATGGCTGTGCGAAGTTGCTGGAGACGGCTTATGGTGGAGAAATGAACATTCAATGCACGAGCAACAGATCTGGTTGACATTCCTGCTGTCAGCATGCCAATTGCACGCTCCCTCAAAGCTTGTGGCATCTGTGGCATTTTGCTGTGAGACAAAACTGCACATTTCAGGGTGGCCTTTTATTGTGCACAGTCTAAGGCACACTTGTGCACTAATCATGATGTCAGATCAGCATCTTGATGTGGCACACCTGTGAGGTGGGATGGATTATCTCAGCAAAGCAGAAGTGCTCACTATCACACATTTAGACAGATTTGTGAACAATGTTTGAGAGAAATCGTACAATTGTGTATCTGGAATGAATTTTAGATCTTTAAGTCCATCTCATGAAAAATGGGAGCAAAAACAAAAGTGTTGCGTTTATATTTTTGTTGAGTATAGGTAGATAGACAGACACAGACACACACACACACACACACACACACACACAGGAATACATTGAGAGAATTCATAGGCAGAAAGACAGTAGTTAATACCTTGGATGCTCCTCTTGAAGAAGGCCTTGCAGCCCTCACAGGACCAGACACCATAGTGGTATCCAGAGGCGTAGTCGTGGCACACGGCGCAGTAATGCATGTCTGCTTTCCCCATCGCAGACACACACAGGTCAGCTGCCTCGTCTGAACGCTTCCGCATGGGTTTAGAACAGCCAAGGATGGAAGAGCTGTAGGCAGACAGACAGATGGATGGATGGATGGATGGATGGATGGATGGATGGATGGATGGATGGATAGATAGATAGATAGATAGATAGACAGACAGACAGACAGACAGACAGACAGACAGACAGACAGACAGACAGATAGATAGATAGATAGATAGATAGATAGATAGATAGATAGATAGACAGAGAGATAGACAGAGAGAAAGACAGACAGACAGACAGACAGACAGACAGACAGACAGACAGACAGAAAGATAGACGGACACAAACACACACACGCACACACACACACACTCTCTGTCAAAAGGGACAACCTGACATTTGTAGTTTTAGCCTGTCATCCAGCTGTCATTTGTCTGAGAATTTCTCCACGGCTGAATTTCAGTCAACTGGAAAATTGCTTTCGTAAAAAACTTCAAAGAGTGTGTGTTGTTTTATGTCATTATTAAAGTGGTCTGTGTGTGTGTGTGTGTGTGTGTGTGTGTGTGTGTGTGTGTGTGTGTGTGCTCATCACTGGGATCCAGGGCCATAGCCACTGTGACTCAGATAATGATCGAAATATACAATCAGTGGACGAGAAATAAAAAAAAATTCTAGTGATGTGCGAATGAAGAAAAACCTTTATATTTAAAGCTGTGATCAGTGAACAAGAAATACAATGTTCCTGGCTATGTGTGTGCCTGTATAGTGTGTAATATGACATCATCAAGAAAGTTCTAGAAAATTCTCGAAAGTTCTAGAATGCAACGCTCCCTGGGTAACCCCACCCCTTTAGAATAATAACATAATCTAAATTCTAAACAATGCACCTGATGACATTCCAACCATGACACTTTCAAGATGACGGCACTAGGCCTTGGTCCAAAATATGCAGAAATATGGACATATATGAGACCCTTTCTAAGGGAAACAAAAATAATTATAAAAAAAAAAAATCAGCTATTATGCACTAAATTAAATGTACTTATGGATATTATAATTATTTTCTACAAAGTCTGCTAGGAAATAAAACCCAAAATTCTACACACTGCAGCTTTAAATGCAATTTCTAATGTCTAATCTTGATGTATCTCATGCCCCCTGTAAAGCACTTTGAATGGCCTTGTGTTTGAATTGTGCTTTAGAAAATAAACTCGCCTTGCGTAGGGTTTTACATTTCTGGCCATTTTACTCCAAAAAGAATAAGCAACCAAATAAAATAACAATCTCTTTTTGAAGGTATTATGATTGCTAAACTATTACCATCCATGGGTCTGTGTGAGTGAGCCTACCTGCCAGGGTTGATGCCGTGTCCCTTGTGCCCCAGCCAGGGTGCATGTGGGCTGGGCTCACTGTAGACGATCGGAGGGGGGCAGTGTAGGGTCAGAGCGGCCATGTTTGGATGGCTATGGGACGGCCAGAATCCAGATTGACTTAACGGTTGGCACATGGATGATGGGCTGTCTGTCATAGTGGGCCTGGCGTAGCTTAGCACAGAGGGGCTATAGAACGTCAATGGTCCATGGCTGTGATTGTGGCCGTGATTGTGGTTGTATTCGTGGGTGTTGTTGTCCGTGTATGGAGAGGGGATGCACACGGTGTGGTTGTCCATGCCCAGATGAGGGCTGTATATGCTGGGTAGGAGTGCCGGGGAGGTGGGCCTTTCTGGAGCTTTGTTAGAGTCGACTTCTTGGAGCTGGAGCAGGGGTAACGTGTCAGAGTCAAGCCCAGGGGAAGAGGACATGTCAGGGGGGAAGCTACGGTGTGTGGTGGGGGGTGGTGCTGGTTCCTCTATTGCATGTTCTAGTGTAGATAAGTCCTGTAGAAGAGAAGGGGGGAAATATGGTGTTAGGGTTATCTACCAGTTAAACAAGTTATTATAATTTGGGTCCAATAAAAACAATACAATACCAACAATACAATTCTAGGAGAAATTTTCAAATTCACAATGTCAAATGCCTTGGAGAATTTTCTTGTCAAGTGACTCATGGAGACTAATGCTCAGGCCAATGTTCACGCTTGTATCATCAACAGATAGATTCTGACAAAAATAAGCACTTAGCCGCTCCACTAACTATGGAATAAAAAATAAATAACATAAAAAGTTACAGAGGGACAGAGGAATTTCTCAACAAAAAAACTTGTAATTTTCTTCATGAAAGTCAGATATTCTAAGATAATTTTTCTAATCTAACATTATCAATCTCCTACTCTTCTTCCCGAATGTCAATATTGTCCAAGTATTGCTTCATCAGCTAAAGTTGTGATTCCTCTTGTTTGCTTTCAACTTTCAAGTCTTCAGTTAAGTTAACATTTTTACCCTATTTACCTGCAGTGAATGTAAAACTTGATGTATTTTAATCTTGATGTATTTCATGCCCCCTGTAAAGCACTTCTTTGAATGGCCTTGTGTCTGAATTGTGCTATACAGCTCTGGAAAAAAAATAAGAGACCACTCCAAATGTTCAGTGTCTCTCGTTTGACTATTTACAGGCATATGTTCGAGTAGAATTAACATTTTGGTTTTATTCTATAAACTACTGACAACATTTCTACCAAATTCCCCCCCAAAAATATTGTAATTTAGAGCATTTCCATTAAGTTATGTAGAGATGGCAATTTAAGAAAAATCCAGACTGGTCTCTTAATTTTTTCCAGAGCTGTAGAAATATACTTGCCTTGCAAAAATTGTCTCGCCTAAACTTACTGCGTCAGAGGTTAAGAGAACAACTTTGTATTTATTAACCATGATACTGTAAACCAATTATAACCACATGTTCCAGCCAGACTCAATAAAAACAGATCTGCATGACAAGCCTGTCTGATCCCTTGCAGATTGCATACTACTTTCACCAAACTGTGCCAGAGAAGCCATCAGCTGGTTAATGAGTATGTGAGGCTAGAGCACAGCGGCCGCTAGCTACACACACACACACCTCTGTCTGTTAACCACAACACACACACACCTCTGTCTGTTAATCACAACAAACATCACAGGTACACACACACAGGGCCTGGCTGGCTGGGAGGATGTAAGGTTAATGTTTGGGGCCTTTTTTTGTATACTTATATAATTAACCAGCTCTAAAATACCTTTATGTAATCCTTAATTTACCCTAAAAACAGCAAAAACAACAAATCTTGAGACACAAACATCTTAATAATTACTTAAATTTTTTTTTTTTATTAAAGCTGGGGTGGAGGATTTGGGGAGAAAATGGCAGTTGGGATAGAGATTCGAATCCAAATACCTCAACCGCTCCACTTGTTCTCTTTGGTCCCTCCCCTATGGTCCCTCCCTGACACGCTCTACACCAACAAAGTCGTGCCAAAGTGAATGGACAGTCCCAACAGCCAATAAGAACAGAGGATCGGAGCCTCGCTCTGATTGGTCAAAGTGTACAGCTCATGTTAACTTTGACCAATGAGAAATCATATACCCCAGCTTTAAGTAGATTTAGCATCCGTTCGCTCTGCACACTTCACTGTCTGTAAACCACAACACAGTTCACAAGAACACACACAGGGCCTGGTCTGTGTGGGTGAAAGGCAAATTATCTAGTGTCTGGGTTTTGGATATTGACTAATACTGTCCGATATGATATCATAAAAATAATAACATACTTTTTATTTTGCGTGGTGAAATTAGGTTATAAAGGCTGAAGCAAGACAGCATTTTCTAATTTAGTGGGGCATCCTAAGAGAGATCTGGCCAAGACGGACAGCAGAACTGAGCAGCGGTACAATTCATTGCAGTTATGAATTCAACTTTTCCCTTTTAAAGACACATGGTATGTTAACATGTCTTTCTAGGGTGGAATATACAGGTGAAACTCGAAACATTTTAATATCGTGCCAAAAAAAAAATAATTTATTTCATTGATTAAAAAATAAAAAATAATATATTATCAAAAAAAAGAAAAAAACATACAATACAATCACTCTAAAGCTGGAATCACTCTAAAGCTGGAATCACTCCCACCACTCAGTACCTTTAAAAACATGTTACAATCAGCTCTAAAAGAACACTGCAACTGTTTTTAACCTGGTGCCTTTTATTTATTTTTAATTTGTTTTTTTTAGCTGTTTGTATTAGCTTGTTTTTATATAGCCTGTTATGAAGTGTAATTTTAGCATTATAGTGTCAATTATGGTGTACTTTGTTTGTGTGTGTGTGTGTGTGTGGCCTTGTGCAAATTCTGCAACTTCTTTTCTGCTGCCTGTCTTGGCCAGGACTCCCTGTGAGAAGAGTTACTGTAACTCAATGGGACCTTCCTGGTGAAATAAAGGTTAAATAAATAAAATAAACAATACACAAAACAAACTATTCAAAACAAACACACACAGCACACACACAAGCTCTCACAATTCTCCAAAAATAGCAACAATGAAAATAAATAAATAAACAATAACAAAAACAAATACATATGTGCATTAAGATAAATAAGCAAATAAATCTTGAAGCGTTGTAAAGAAGTGATTGATCTAAGTGAAAAAGGCAAATTATTCAAGTTGGAAGGGGCTTTAAACTTAAATGCTCGTCTCCCAACTTCTTTAAAAATTCCAGGGACAAGAAAAAAAGGTTGTTGAATGTGTCTGAGTGAATACGATGAAGTAGATAAATATGACCGAATGGTGCAGTACATATCAAACGGAAGTATTGATTGGTGGGAACTCAAAATTCTTTGTAATTTTAAAAGTCAACCAACACTGTGATAAAATGAGGGGACTTTAAAAGTTCAAATGTTGTTTTTCTCAAAGCTTTTGGACGCCTGTATAGAGACTTCCAAGCGGACAGGAGATATTATGTCAAACGATCTAGAGGTCGTTCACACGGCCGATCGATATATTCCTGCCGTATGTCAGGTCACTGCGGCCTCCGGCTCAATGACAAACTCTTTTGTAGTCTGAACTCTGAACACGCGCTAAGGACGGGATCATAACGAGTCCTTTAAAGGACTGTGGACGTCACAACACGCAAACAAAGTTATGTGAGCTTTGCAAAACCACTTTCTCATGGAAAAATAACAATTTTTAAGGCTTTATATGAAGTTGAAAGAAATCCCCCACATATTTGCAGAAATTGACGATAACCATTACTTTTTTTTCTTACTTTGTAGAAAATCCAGGCATTGAAAATTAGCCGTAACTATGTGGTAGCGACTGTCCCTATCGAAATCGAACCTTACAGTTTTCTTTTTGACTTAGGACACAAACCATGAATCCATGAAACCATGACATTTAACAATGTCCCCAAAGCAAATAATATAAATTGTATATTCTGTATTGTTGCTGCTTTTTTTTTTCTATTTTACTTATATATTCCATATTCTCATGTTTCTTTTCTTGGCATTCAGTCTGTGGAAAACCAAATCATTTCACTGTGTGACTGAGAACACACTTTGAATCTTGAATCTTGAATTAAAAGGCATAGCACAAAACTGGCAGCACATCTTCTGATAGATGAGACTGGGGTCGGCTTGCACTGTGATAGTAGGAAATCGCATATTTTAAATCGGGGTTTACCCGCGTTTAAATAACAAGCGGTGACACGGTAATTTTGGCGAGATATTAAAAGAATATTTAAATAATTAACAGAAGTTACATTGGGTAATAAAAGTGAGTTTTTTTCTCTCTTTATTTTTTTTATTTTTATTTTTTATTTTTAGAGAGGGGAGTGACATGCAGAGAACGACCGCGGTCTGGAATCGAACCCGGGTCCGCTGCTGGCCGAGGCCCATGGGGGGGGAGGGACGCCCTACCAACTGAGCTAAAGGCGCCCCCTTTCTCTCTTTCTACAAAGGTAGCTAGATTTTCCCTTTTCCTTAAAATATAGACATTTCAATTTTAATTTTTATTTATTTAACCTTGAAAGATCAATCGACCCTCTTTTTCAATGACGTTCGAGTTTACAATATATACACAATATACAACACCAATACACAACAAGCTTAGCCTGGTCCAACCAGACCATCGTACTTCATTTAGCCTGGTCCAACCAGACCATCGTACTTCATTTCATTTGTACAGAAGGTCTGGAAGTGCTGTAATTGGCAAACGTTCACTCACTTGGAGGCGGGTGTCTGTTGAAGTTTAAAACTATTGGATCTGCCCAGTGCCACTTTGGATCTGCCAACCAATCGCATCACGTTTGGTCGTCACGTGTGTCATGAGCCGGCTTCTGACGGTGCGTTCCAGTTGGACAGGGAACTCGGAAATTTCCGACTTCACTACATATTGTGGTCTATGGATCTACCGGTACCTGGCAACAGTAACTTGTTAGAGCCTAACGTTTAGTTATTTGGACGAGAAAGGTTTTAGGCGTCCATACTTTCGTGAGCAGATGCACTGGAACACAGACAGGTCGGAACTCGGTACTACCAAGTCGGAAATCTCCGAGTTCCGAGTGTAAAGGAACGCAGCATTCAACTGAAACTGGAGCGCAACTTCGACGTCATCGTTCTCAGCCACTCGCTCTGTTCGCTGATTGGACACAGCAAAATCTCACTAATACGCCCCATCCCCAGACTGACTACTGAAGGGGAAATGAAATTTGGCCGGATGTAGGTAGGCGGGCGGAGCCAGGCTACAACAAGCTGACAAAGAGACACAAACGGGGCACTTTATCATGCTTTATAACTCAGCTCCGTCAGTAGTATATCAACTTATTTGGATGGACATACATAACCATTTTGTACAGGTTGAGAGTGGACACACAGAGCGTGCACTATTTAGAAAATCTAATCTATTTTTGATGCTAAACAATCACAGCTTGTACTGTAAACTCAGGCATAATGGAACCTGTCCTAGTTTGCGCGTGTGTGTGTGTGTGTGTGTGCGTGTGTGCGTGCGTGCGTGCATGCGTGCGTGTGTGCGTGCGTGCGTGCGTGCATGTGTGTGTGTGTGTGTGTGTGCGTGCATGTGTTTTAGGTAGCAAGAATCAGGTTCAAACCGGTAAAGACTTTATCACCTGACTGTTTTCAGAAAGTTTCAATGACTAGAATTGACCCCAATACTAGTTTTAAATATTTAAAGGTGCACTGTGTAACTTTTGTGTGTGTCAGAGAAGTGAACATTTTCTAAGGTATATTCTCTTAACTGAATAAACAAACTTTCCTCACAGTAAAAATGTGATCCCTGGAACACTGTTTGAAGTTAGAAAGCTTCCTGAAAAGTTACTGTTTCACTGTTGTTGTTGTTGTTGTTTACAGCAGCAGGGCCCACAGTTTGGTTTACAAACATATTCTAGTCTTACATTTGGTTCCAGGTTCCTTAAAATAATTTAGTTTTGATGTATGATGATAGAAATATTCAATACTAAGAATTACATGTAGAGAAAATATGTTTTGTAAACTAACTAACGGGCTCTGTGAATGTAAACAAATCCCCCTCCTCTGAAACTACACAGTGCACCTTTAAAATAGTGTTAGACCATCTTGATAGAAGCTACGAGGGACTATAAGGTCAACTCACATTTATCTACATGAAAACTGCAGACGTCATCCATTGAGTTAGATCGAGTTAGTGCAGAACTACTCTTGTTTATTACGTTGGTTGCGATCGAATTTTCAAAACACTGCGTCATTTAAAACGAACTGATATAGGCATAGAAAATGTTATTGTGTCCATGAAAATTTGAACTGTAAGTGCTAAAGATAACTAAAATATTCAAGGTTTATTTATTAAACATAGCAACAGTGGTGGAGATTTTATGCAGAGTTACTGGCTGCGGTTTGGATATTAAAAAATGTTACACAACTTTCAAAATCATAAAAAAAAAATTATATTACAAACTAAACTGCCTACTGTATAATATCAGGTTGACATTTCGCCCTTGAATATTTCCTCAGACAGTCCATAATTAAACACTCTGCCTCGGTCAACTTTATTAATTTTAAGTATTTTCATAACACCTTCGGAACAAGCTTGAGGTTAATCATTTCACGAACCTGAAGGCCATAAAAAACTGCACACAACAATTCGAAAAAATATTTAAAAAAAGTGAAAGACAACTTACATACTTCCTCGGTCTGTGTGTGTGTGTGTGACTGTCTGAGTATCTCAATAGTTAGAGATAGTTACCCATCCCATGGACTTTGTTAAAAAAAAAATTTGGTCATAAAGCATGTGTGTTTGGTGTGTGTGTGTGTGTGTGTGTGTGTGTGTGTGTGTGTGTGTGTGTGTGTGTGTGTGTGTGTGTGTGTGTGTGTGTGTGTGTGTGTGTGTGTGTGTGTGTGTGGTGAAGTTTGATCTTTGGACGTTGTAGTTGTTGGTGGCAGCGTTCCATGGTAAACCAAGGAGGGAGGAACCAAAGGGTCGAAGGGGCACAAAGTCTAAATCCAATTTTCAACAGACACTGCACTTGAATAGGGTGAATCAAGTTCTGAGGTGTCTTTGTGAAGGTGTTGTGCAAATTATTCTGTATATTTTACGTCCCCCCCTCCCCCTCTTCCCAGCTGTACATTTTTCGGAAATGTTCAGGCAAAATAAAGCCAGTGAAGCCACAAAAAAAAAGTTGTCTGGACCTTTATTTTTATTTTTTTTTTACCTTTATTTATACAGGTAAATCCCATTGAGACCGAAGACTCTTTTACAAGGGAGACCTGTTCCCATTCACACGTTACCATTCACACACACATTCATACACCGATAGCAGCAGGCTAAACTATCGACATTCACACCTAAACTTGCCAATATATAATCAATTCATAATGTTATACTTTTGTACAGGCTTAAATTATTTTTGGACAAGAGTGTCCCCATAAAAGCACAAGCTGCACAAATGTTATCCGTATCTAGAATGCAACTCATTTCACAAGGACTTTGAAAGTGCATGAATTTCAACAGCGAGTCCAAATATGCCGAAATAAAACTGGCACAACTTCATGATTGGTGAATGAACTACTAGTATACAGCTCCGGAAAACATTAAGAGAACAGTCTGGATTTTTCTTAAATCTTCATCTCTACATTACTTCATGAAAATGCTCTTTAATGACAATATTTTGCAGGGAATTTGGTAGAAATGTTGCCAGTAGTTCATACTATAAAACCAAAAATGTTAATTCTACTCAAACATATGCCTATAAATAGTAAAACAAGAGAACATTTGGACTGGTCTCTTGATTTTTTATCCGGAGCTGTATATGAAAAAAAACTGTGTCCAGTCTAAGGGAGAAAGTCCATCCAAGTTCACGATGATAGAAACATGTTTTTATTCATCTCAAAATAATGGAATATCTCATGAAGAAAACAGCTTTTGTTGACCAAAAAGAGCAGCAACGTAGTTTAGATTTTGTCAGCTTTACAAAAAATATTTTCAGAGGTTTAAAATTGCTCCTTTAACAAAAGCATATAAAAGCAACAAGAGATATCATGATTGAGATTTGTGTGTGTGTGTGTGTGTGTGTGACTCGAGCAAACACACACACACACACTCACACACACACACACACACACACACACACACACACACACACACACACACACACACACACACACACACACACACACACACTACAAATTGGATGACTTCTCAGACCTTTTTAAGACCTCTAAAAGGAAAACCATAACACCAATTCTAGACATAAATATGAATGAAAGAACTAAGTTTCTCCTGTGAGCATTGGTTTTGCACGCCGGTATATTAAAAACATGTTTATTTCAGGGGGGCGCCCTTAGCTCAGTTGGTAGGGCGTCCCCCCCCCCCCATGGGCCTCGGCCAGCAGCGGACCCGGGTTCAATTCCAGCCCGCGGTCGTTCTCTGAATGTCACTCCCCTCTCTGCCCCATTTCAACTCTGTCTCTACACTGTCAATAAAGCAGAAAAAAAGCCAAAAAAAAAAACATGTTTATTTCTTAGATGTCTTGTGTGTGAAAAAAAATAACTGTGGAGCTCTTTCCCCATTCCCCCTAAATAACAAGGTTTGCTCAGTAGCACATACCAAACCACAAAGACCCCCAACTAAACCATTGGCTCTCCTTTATACACCCATTCTCTTGGTGTGTGTGTGTGTGTGTGTGTGTGTATGTGTGTGTGTGTGTGTGTGTGTGTGTGTGCAATTAGATTTCCTCTATGCCTCCATTCTTTAGGCCTTACAAAACAACAAGGAGCTGGTAGTTGAATAGGGCTGGGTCGCTCTGCAGAGCAAAAACTCACACATACAGCCCCCGTGAATTTGGTAGAAATGTTGTCAGTAGTTTATATTATAAAATCAAACGGTTCATTCTACTCAAACATATGCCTCTAAAGAGCAAAACAAGAGACACTGAACATTTGGAGTGGTCTTAATGTAAGACCAAACATCTTTACAAGTTGTAGCAGAAAATTATGTAACTTCCATTGCTAACGTCATAAAAGCAGAATTTTTTTTATCACACACACGGACAGACAGACAGACAGACAGACAGACAGACAGAAACACACAGACAGACAGACACACACACAGACAGACACACAGACAGACACACACACAGACAGACACACACACACAGACAGACACACACACACACACAGACAGACACACACACACACAGACAGACAGACAGACAGACAGACAGACACACAAACACAGAGACAGACAGACAGACAGACAGACAGACAGACAGACAGACAGACAGCTTGGGTTGTAGGAGAGGTGGACAATGGACAGATTACACGGGAGAAGGAGAAGGAGAAGTAGAAGTAGAAGTAGTAAGATGGAGTGAGAGCTGACAGGCTGATTATAACGTTGGGAGTTTATGGAGTAATTTCACCCGTCACTTCTGTGTGTGTGTGTGTGTGTGTGTGTGTGTGTGTGTGTGTGTGTGTGTGTGTGTGTGTGTGTGTGTGTGTGTGTGTGTGTGTGTGTGTGTGTGTGTGTGTGTGTGTGTGTGTGTGTGTGTGTCTGTCTGTCTGTCTGTCTGTCTGGAGCACTGTACTACAAAGAAAGCCCCCACACATCACACAAAGCAAGTCCTGAAAATCTATTTTACGGGTATCTTTTCTTCGACAAAAATTCCAGATATAAAATGCTTGTATTTAAAGCTGCAGTGTGTAGAATTTTGGGTTTTATTTCCTAGCAGATTTTGTAGAAAGTAATTATAATATCCATAAGTACATTTAATTTAGTGCATAATAGCTGAAAAAAATGTTCTGAATATTTTTTTCCCCCTTAGAAAGGGTCTCATATATGTCCATAGTTCTGCATATTTTGGACCAAGGCCTAGTGCCGCCATCTTGAAAGTGTCATAGTTGGAATGTCATCAGATGCATTGTTTAAAATTTAGAATGGTTCTTGTCCTTGAAGGCCACTGTAGCTTCTGTTATTATTCTAAAGGGTTGGGGTTACCCAGGGAGCGTTGCATTCTAGAACTTTGTAGAACTTTCTTGATGATGTCATATTACACACTGCACCTTTAAAGATTACACTTAGACATACGTTTATTACGGTCAAACAATTTTAACTGTGATCATTCCTAAACTGGAGCGTAAGCCTTTAAAACCTTACACATAATATCACAACAAACTTAAAAATATACAATTATTGGGGGCGCCCTTAGCTCAGTTGGTAGGCCGTCCCCCCCCTCCCCCATGGGCCTCGGCCAGCAGCGGACCTGGGTTCGATTCCAGCCCGCAGTCGTTCTCTGCATGTCACTCCCCTCTCTGCCCCATTTCAACTCTGTCTCTACACTATCAATAAAGCATAAAAATGACAAAAAAATATCTTCGGTATCAGCAATATCCAAAACCCAGATATCAGAATCGTATGTGACTGAAAAATAGAGGAAAATAGTGGATTGTGCCTCTGAAATTTGGGAAGTTTTACCATAAGACCAAAAACATCACAGTGTGGTGAAAACACATGGTAGCTAAGACTCGCCAGGATTAACTTTATTGTATGATGTGTGTGTGTGTGTGTGTGTGTGTGTGTGTGTGTGAGTGAGTGAGTGAGTGAGTGAGTGAGTGAGTGTGTGCATCATATCAGCTAACATTGTGTGTGTGTGTGTGTGTGTGTGTGTGTGTGTGTGTGTGTGTGTGTGTGTGTGTGTGTGTGTGTGTGTGTGTGTGTGTGTGTGTGTGTGTGGGGAGGGAGGGAGGGAGGGATGGAGGGAGGGAGGGAGAGTATAAGGAATTGTTAACCGCATACATTCTTTTCAACGGGGGCGAGAACAGAATGTGATGTGCTTTAAGATCCGAATTCTTATTTCTGGAAACAACAGAAATCCTCCCCCCCCCCACACACACACACAATTATACGCCAATACTTGTGATACTTGTATACACACACACACACACACACACACACACACACACACACACACACACACACACACACACACACACACACACACACACACACAGATAGACAGACAGACAGACAGACAGACAGGCTGTAAAGGGTTGTATGGACGATTAACTTTATTGTATGACGTATAGCCCTATAATGGATGTATTGTATAAACAGGCTATTTGTAATTGTTGACTAAATGGTTGCATCTTTTCGGCTTGTTTTTAAAGGCCTAATTGCTTGTTTCTTTAGACAGATCTGGCAACCCACCATTAGACATAAGTGCCTCCTGCACTAAACTGTCTGCAAACCCACATGCATTTTCAGCTCACTACAGTCATGTTTTTGTTACAGTGTGTGTGTGTGTGTGTGTGTGTGTGTGTGTGTGTGTGTGTGCGTGCGTGCGTGCGTGCGTGCGTGCGTGTGTGTGCTTGTGTGTGTGTGTGTGTGTGTGTGTGCGTGCGTAGGGAGGGAGGGAGAGTATAAGGAATTGTTAATCAGTTTGTGACCTTGACGAGGTTTTCGGCGCCAACCGCATACATTCTTTTCAACGGGGGTGAGAACAGAATGGGATGTGCTTTAAGATCCAAATTCTTATTTCTGGAAACAACAGGACTTCCCTCTATCCTCCCCTACACACACACAATTCTATGCCTATACTTGTGAGGACATTCATTGGCATAATGCATTCCCTAGCCCCTTACCCTAACCCTATCCATCAAAACTAAATGCCTAACCCCAACCCTTACACTAACCCTAACATAAACCTAATTCATACCTGAACCTTAAAACCTAGTGTTGACCCTCAAACAGCCCTTTAAGGGCCTGTCCCAAAGTGAAAACCGGACAAAATATCCTCACTTTCCAAAAAAGTCCTCACTCTTTAGGTCTTAAAGCTGAAATTGGTTCCCACAAAAATTGTTGTAAAAGAACACACACACACACACACACACACACACACACACACACACACACACACACACACACACACACACACACACACACACACACACACACACACACACTTTCGACTCCCACACACCACAGTTATTTGCGAGTGCAAAAAGGAATCTGGTATTTACAGTAACAGGCAGATTATATTACACGATGAGCATTCTCAGGGCTGTGAATGACACACACACACACACAAACACACACACACACACACACACACACACACACACACACACACACACACACACACACACACACACACACACACCCTCACTGGTATCCTCTTAAAAATCTGAATAACAAGAGTAGGTATTGCCGGCTTTGTTGACATGATAAAATATTCATCAACGGTCTCAATAGATGAGCGAACAAACCAAATATCCCTTCCAAAAAAATACCTACAGTAATATTGTCATAAACTGTGGATAATTTGAAAAACAGGGGTACACTAACATGGGTCATGTGTTGCTTTCATTTCAGTTTAATGCGAAAGTTTCCTTTTCACTTTTAAAATGAAGATAATTGGCGGTATGTAGAACAATTCTTTTGTTTCTCGACATTCAAACCAAACTATTCTATTGACTCTTATCTCACTGGGCTGCGACAGTGTGCGACAAGTCGGAGACACAAAATTGCGAGAAAATATGCGAGTTAGCGACAATTTTCACTTGCAGTCTCACTGAGTTGGTTCCTCACGACACGTTTGCGAATGTCCTGCCCAACACTTGCCGGGAGGTTGCATTTATGTCTCGCGAACGTCTGGCGAGTGTCGCATGAACGGAATGTCAGTCTCATTTTTGTCGCGAATTAGTCACAATTTAGTTTCATATGTCACCAAAACCCTCGCAAAGTTGTCTCACACTTCTCACACTTTCTGAGTCGCGGAAACTAAATTGAGAAGGATTTGCAACGCGTTTGAGACACATGCGACCACTCTGAGACTATTTTGAGACTAGATTTGTCGCACACTTTTTTTGAACATTCATGCGACAAAATTCATGCGACAGGACTGCGCGGCTATGCGACTCATGAGAGGAAATTGAGACCCCCGTGAACGTTTGGAGACAGTTTAGAGACTCCCTCGCGAATGCAGTCTACAACTTGTTGCAAACAGTCGCAGCCCAGTGAGATAGGGGCTTAACCTTCAATTTAAAAGTGAAAACAAATCTTTCGCATCAACTTGTAATGTGTGTCCATGCAACACCACTGGAAGATTTACTAACTTAAAGCTGGGGTATATGATTTCTGATTGGTCAAAGTTAACATGAGCTGTACACTTTGACCAATCAGAGCGAGGCTCCGATTCTCTGTTCTTATTGGCTGTTGGGACTGTCCATTCACTTTGGCACTGACGTTGTTGGTGTAAAGCGTGTCAGGGAGGGACCATAGGGGAGGGACCAAAGAGAAGAAGTGGAGCGGTTGAGGTGTTTGGATTCGAATCTCTATCCCAACTGCCATTTTCTCCCCAAATCCTCCACCCCAGCTGTAACTTGAATGTTCTTGTACAGCCTAAAAACTAGTAGTAACTTTTTTTCTCTACGTATGACATCCATTACAGCATGTCTGTCCTGGGAGAGGGATCCCTCACTCTGTCGACTCTCCCTGAGATTTCTCCATTTTTTAAAATCCCGGTAAAGGGTTTTTTACTGGGAGTTTTTTCTCAGCCGAGCTAAGGGTCTAAGGGCAGAGGGATAGATAGATAGATAGATAGATAGATAGATAGATAGATAGATAGATAGATAGATAGATAGATAGATAGATAGATAGATAGATAGATAGATAGATAGATAGATAGATAGATAGATAGATAGATAGATAGATAGATAGATAGATAGATAGATAGATAGATAGATAGATAGATAAGGGCAGAGGGTGTCATACTGTCTGTATGGAATGTAAAGCCCACTGAGGCAAATGTCTTTTTGTGATACTGGGCTTTACAAATAACAACTGATTTTGATTTGATTTGCATGTTGGGAATTTTCCGAATGCTTACTGAACCAACTGCTCCGAGTCCATTGATTTACACTTGAATTTTTATTGGTTTGGTTATGTTTTTTTTTACATATTTTGGAGGGACATCATGAAGAGAAAGATGTGATTTAGTGAAGCTAACTGGCCACAGAGCAACTTTACAGAGGCGGGGGAACAGTCAGCCTTATTAGGGCTAAACTAAGGGACCTTAA
>OX442363.1:29521096-29523596 GCA_949357725.1 Hyperoplus immaculatus
GACTAAAACTCTTCTGTACTTTAGTATGTAGTGTAGTAAAAAGACTAAAACTCTTCTGTACTTTAGTATGTAGTGTAGTAAAAAGACTAAAACTCTTCTGTTCTTTAGTATGTAGTGTAGTAAAAAGACTAAAACTCTTCTGTGCTTTAGTATGTAGTGCAGTAAAAAGACTAAAACTCTTCTGTACTTTAGTATGTAGTGTAGTAAAAAGACTAAAACTCTTCTGTACTTTAGTATGTAGTGTAGTAAAAAGACTAAAACTCTTCTGTACTTTAGTATGTAGTGTAGTAAAAAGACTAAAACTCTTCTGTACTTTAGTATGTAGTGTAGTAAAAAAAAGAAAAAGTATGTGATTTGGAACGCAGGGAATGTTTGGTCTTATAAAACTGTAGGCCTACTGAATTTAACAAAACACACCTGTCGCATTTTTGTTTCGGAATTGTTACTTCTTATTTTTCATTTAAATGAATTCCCGGTACATTCCAGCCATTGCCAGACGAGTTGACCATATAAATTGTTTAAGCCTATTATCAGCTCCACAAAACTCTCTCTGTATTTCTCAGTATGGCAGCGTTTACAAACTGGTGTGCCCCCATCCCCCCCTCCCCACCCCCCGACACTGGTGCAGGAGCTCAAGAAAAATCCCAAGAAATGTTTCAGTTGTTGATTCTACTGCTAAGAAAAAACCTGGACGTACAGCAGAAGGTATAAAATCCATGAGCCATCACTGAAGGCTTTACCTCATGTAGATGCACTGACAGACTGTGTTGTTGTTATTACTCAGAATTCCTCATGGGGGGCGACAGAAGTTACGCACTATAGCTTTTAAGGTTGATGCAGTGAAACAGTGGTGATTTCCACATTTTTGAATATACAGTATATATATATATATATATATATATATATATATATATATATATATATATATATATATATATATATATATATATATATATATATATATTGATTTATTTTTTCGGAGCTCCTTTCTTAACACTGTAAGGTCATCTTGCTTTAAATAAGTCGTCTACTAGAGTGACCTCATCCAAGTATTAAGATTTTTTGGGCATTTTTTGGTTTTATTCTGATATTCTTTCCCTAATCTACATTCAGAGAGGTGTGTAGGGCATTCGTATATATATATTTTTTTTTTCAGATCTGAAATGGAATCAGTTAACTTTGCTGAATTGTAAAAGTTCCCTTGACATTTTTGAAAGTTTAAACTCTGTAAGGGTCACAGTAAGGGTCAAACTGATTTGTGCGTTTTGCTGAAAGTCTGGCTTTAACTCTGCCCTGTAATTATACGTATAATTGAGGGTTGGATTTTTTTTTAACCTTTATTTCTACAGGTAAATCCCATTGAGTCCGGAGACTCTTTTTCAAGGGAGACCTGTTCCCATTACCACGTTACCATTCACACACACAGTCACACACTGATAGCAGCAGGCTAACTATCTACATTCACACGAGGCAAGGCGGGTGAAGTGTCTTGCCCAAGAACACAACAACCATGACACAAGTGGCAGGACGGGGATCGAACCGCCAACCCTTTGATCATCAGCCGACCCGCTCTACCACCTGAACCACAGTCGCCCAGAATATTTGTTAAACTAGCAATTCATCACATCCTAAGCTCCTTTGTCGCCCTACAAATGGCATTTTTCCGAACATACTTGGTATAGTGGGGGCGGGACTCGATAAGCCTTAGGCTTCTTCCGTCACCCTTCGGACAACACTAATTAAGATTTATGATGTGAAAGAGATAATTGTGTATTGTGTGAAATTGTCCGAAAGAAATAAATAAATAAATAAATAAATAAATAAATGGAATATAATATTCATAAGTATGTTTTAATAAGTGTAAAGGCTTAAAACTAAAAGGTTTTTAACAATCTAAGAATGAGCCTTTTATATCTACATAGGAGCGGGGCGCTGAGGCCGCCATGTTGCACCGCCATGCTTCTACAGTAGCACAGAACAGACAAACTTAACGGCCTTACACGTTTTTATATATAGTGGGCGTCCTGGGGAAATGCACCTGTTGGAAGACCAAGAAGAAGAAGAAGAACTATAGAATAAATAACTACAGTTTTTTTCGATTGCTAAACCACAGTGGGCACAACTGGAACGACAAGTGCAAAACTCTAACTACACTATGCACAGCAGCGGTTCATGTGGACCAAACTCTAGATCGTTTTTCATTGCTTAAACACAATTTTCAAAAATTTACACACTTATCTCATGGCTTAGCCTGCAGAACGCTGTAGATTTCTAGCACTTTGTTCAAACGCTAACACACTGCTGTCACAACTGTAGACCACACATTCAAAACAGAATGGATATCAGCCTTGTGCATTTCAAACACTGCTGATTGCCATTTCAACTGAAACACTAAGAAGGTGTCTTGTTTTAGACTTGTTAGTGAACATACTGTATGTACAGTACATGGAAAGCTACAGTACATGGAAAAAACAGGAAGACAGGTTGTTGGAGGGAGAAG
>OX442363.1:29528596-29533596 GCA_949357725.1 Hyperoplus immaculatus
CACACACAAACACACACACACACACACACACACACACACACACACACACACACACAAATCTACGAGGATGTGGGATATGCCTGGCCTGGTCTGTATGACATGTTTGCATAAAAAAAACTTTTGGGGAAGTTGACATTGAGAAAAATTTAGGATTAGAGAAAGCGTATCCTGTTTTTGACACACAGGTCAAAAGGCACAATGTTTAGTGTATCATATCATCATTCTTACAAGGTGGAGTCAGTGATTCTGGAGAACGGCACTGTAGCAAATGGAGTAGGGCTGCAACTAACGATTATTTTGATAATCGATTAATCTCGTGCGTGCCTATGTGTGTGTCTGTGCGTGTGTGTGTGTGTGTACGTGCCTATGTGCGTGCGCGTGTGTGCGTGTGTGTGTGTGTGTGTGTGTGTGTAAAATCCTTCCCATTGTGTCTGCAGGAAATTTAGGGCTTTTTCTTGAATTCTCTGGCAGGACACAGAGTGTTTTGGTCCGTAAAATGTCCGAAAATTGTGAAAAATGTTGATCAATTTTCCAAATCCCATGTTGACGTCCTCAAATGTACTGTTATGTCCAAAACACACAGATATTTCAGTTTACTGTCATAATAGGATTAAAGAAACCAGAACATATTCACATTTGAGAAGCTGAAATCAGAGAATTTGGAAATGTTTTATTAAGAAATTACTCAAAACGATTATCAAAAAAGTTGGCGATTATTTTAATAATCGATTAAGAAACGATTTGTCGATTAATCGTTGCAGCTCTAAAATGGAGGAATACTAAGAACCCTTTTTTTGGGGTTTGTAAACAATTTTCATCAAATCAAATCAGATCAGTTTTATTTGTACAGCCCAAAATCACAAATATATTTGTCTCAGTGGGCTTTACATTTCATACAATATGATACAATATGACACCCTCTGCCCTTACACCCTTAGCTCGGCTGAGAAAAAAACTCCCAGTAAAAAACCCTTTACCGGGAATAAAAAAAAATTTAAGAAATCTCAGGGAGAGTTGACAGAGTAAGGGATCCCTCTCCCAGGACGGACATACTGCAATAGATGTCATAAGTTAGAGAAAATCACGAAGGAATTTGATCATTGACCAGATGTTTACATGGTAATACTAAAGTAAAGTGCGAATAGTGTGGATGCAGGAAGACTTCAGATGCTGCCAGAGGATCCACACCGTCACTTAAAATACCTGGAGATTGTTCCTCACTACGGAGGAATGGAGTTATAGTTTATGGTGTGGTGTTCTCTCGCTAACCCTAACCCTCGCCTGAAGGGCTACTTAGATAAGGATATTATCATTGAAACCTTGGACAGGCTTTGAAGTCTGGCCCACATCTATAAAAGTCTTCATATCTAAATGACATTGAATTATGTAAAAGAACAAGATTTTATGACAAGAAAAAGGGCTGTACAGTATGTGCTAGAAAAAGTTGTGTAGGTGAAAACATTGTTGATATTTGACCTACACTGTGCCTCATGGTTTGTCTGTCTGATGTGTTTCTGTAACTCTTTGTCACTGAGTGTGTAACCCCTCTCAGACAGCGAAGGTACTAGTAATGTATAAAAGTTATTTTTTATCTTTTATTTATTTTTTTTAACCTTTATTTCTACAGGTAAATCCCATTGAGACCGAAGACTCTTTTACAAGGGAGACCTGTTTTCCTTTCCCACGTTACCATTCACACACACATTCATACACCGATAGCAGCAGGCTAACTATCGACATTCACACGAGGCAAGGTGGGTGAAGTGTCTTGCCCAAGGACACAACAACCATGACACAGGTGGCAGGGCGGGAATCGAACCTCCAACCTTTTGATCATCGGCCGACCCGCTCTACCAACTGAGACAATGTCGCCCCAACTAAACATAATACAGATAAGATTATATATTTTGGGTAAACAAACAAAAAAACTTTTACAAGGGGAATTTCCAGGTGCAACAAGTGCAGGGTTAGCAATAAATAAGTAAGTAAAGTGATATGTTTCTGGTCTTTCTTAAGAGTATTGGACAGTGTAAACAGGTGCACTAAATGTACAAGGATTGGGTTTCACATTGTGGTACAGTGGACTAAAAGCCATTACAGCAACTGCTAATCAATCTTGTCTAAGAGAAAAACACAGTCATGCCAAACAACAGCCTGTGTTCGTCCTCCAAACACATGGAGAGCCCTATAACGTTTGGGCTTTTATCATATAAATCAACAGACATTCAAAACCCCTGTATTGTGTTTCAACTTCAACTCACAGAACAACATCTCATTTGCAATATCTACATGTCTAACTTTAACGTCCAAATAGCTGTCTTCCATCTCGCGCTGACAGACACCTTAATGCACCGTGGAGTCTTTCCCTCGCCGTGACACTTTTCAGCTCAGAATGGTTTTACTCTGACAATAGAGCAGGAGGAGGTTAATATAGAAGTTTGGTTTTAGTAGAGAGTTATAGTAGTGGATTTCTGTCTGTCTGTCTGTCTGTCTGTCTGTCTGTCTGTCTGTCCGTCTGTCTGTCTGTCCGTCTGTCTGTCTGTCTGCCAAAATATCTATACGTCTAACTTTAACATTCAACATTTTCACCCTGGAACACTGCATTTATTCTAACTGACACCTCATCACTTGATATTGTGTAAAAAGACTTGAGGCATGATGCCATCTTTAGTAACTATAGCTTCTTGTCCTTGAAGGCCACCGTAGGTATAACATCCATGAGCCATCACTGAAGGTTTTACCTCATGTAGATGCACCGACAGTGCTGTTGTAATCACTCAGGATTACTCATGGAGGCTGACAGAAGTTACGCACTATAGCTTTTTAGAGCCCTTTTTTTCCTCCGAATGCTTTCTTTGTAACTTTTCTTTATTCCAGTGTCTGCGTGTGTGTGTGTGTGTGTGTGTGTGTGTGTGTGTGTGTGTGTGTGTGTGTGTGTGTGTGTGTGTGTGAGTGAGTGAGAGTGTGAGTGTGAGTGTGTGTGTGTGTATGTGTGTGTGTGTGAGAGTGTGAGTGTGAGTGTGTGAGTGAGTGAGTGAGTGAGTGAGCGAGCGAGCGTGCGTGCGTGCGTGTGTGCGTGTGTGGGTGGGTGTGCGTGGGTGTGTGTGTGTCGAGTCACAAAACTTTTAAAATATTTCAGAAAAAGTCTTATCAGCTCCATCTCAGCGCAACCGTTTACTCTCATTAACTCTGGGAATGATCCGGTAAACACAGATTTTATTACAGCTACACTGTAACCGAAGAGGAATGTTTGCCCGCGGTTAATAAAAAAACGCTTTCTAGAAATCCTTAAGGGCTTGATGGCAGAGAAATAGGAGGATGGGGGGGACTGTTGAATACTCATGCAAGCATATGAAAAATCTCCTCCGAAAAATATCTAATTCCATCCGTTTAACTGTGGATTTACCCGTGAATCTACACTGTCAAAAAGATGGAATTTCGTTTTTTTTTTCATAAATTCGAAGAAAAAAAAATATTAGACATTTATTTTCTTCCCTTTCCAAATAGCTGTCTTCCATCTCGCGCTGACAGACACCTTAATGCACCGTGGAGTCTTTCCCTCGCCGTGACACTTTTCAGCTCGGAATGGTTTTTCTCCGACAATAGAGCAGGAGGAGGTTAATATAGAAGTTTGGTTTTAGTAGAGAGTTATAGTAGTGCATTTGGACTTTTTCCTCTGTCCGTCTGTCTGTCTGTCAGTCTGTCTGTCCGTCTGTCTGTCTGCCAAACTATCTATGTCTGTCTGTCAAAATATCTATCTGTCAAAATATCTATCTATCTATCTATCTATCTATCTATCTATCTATCTATCTATCTATCTATCTATCTATCTATCTATCTATCTATCTATCTATCTATCTCTCCATCTATCTATCTATCCATCCATCCATCCATCCATCCATCCATCTATCTATCTATCTATCTATCTATCTATCTATCTATCTATCTATCTATCTATCTATCTATCCATCCATCCATCTATCCATCTATCTATCCATCCACCCATCCATCCATGCTCTTGTTGAACAAAAAGGCCTATATATGGATCCAGATTTGTTGTAAATTGAAATGCAGAGTGAAACCAGGTAAAAGTGTGAAATACACAAAAGCATGAGACCATTCCATCAACGAAAAGCTGGTCCTGCTATTGTGGACGTTTTCAGAACATTGCTATGCCTTTCACAGAAAATGTCCATATTCTATCTGTGTGTGTGTGTGTGTGTGTGTGTGCGCGTGCGTGCGTGCGGGTGTGTGAGTGAGTGAGTGAGTGAGTGAGTGAGTGAGTGAGTGAGTGAGTGAGTGAGTGTGTGAGTGAGTGAGTGAGTGAGTGTGTGTGTGAGTGTGTGTGTGTGTGTGTGTATCAGCAGTGACACATTAACAAGAACATCGGACACTGTAGTTTGGTTGGAGAGAAAGGAGTTGGGATGTGTGAAGGCTGAATGGCGCCATCTATGGAGGGAACAGGAACATGATTTTCATCTCTGTTCAATGTTTATTTGTGCAGATAAACAAGATTAAAAAGGCAAATAGATGAACATATACATACATACAATAACCAGGGCTCATAAAGGATGTCCACCTAACATTGAAATAAAATGTTCTTTTTTTTTAACCTTTATTTATACAGGTAAATCCCATTGAGACCGAAGACTCTTTTGTAAGGGAGACCTGTTTTCCTTTCCCACGTTACCATTCACACACACACATTCATACACCGATAGCAGCAGCTAACTATCAACATTCACACGAGGCAAGGTGGGTGAAGTGTCTTGCCCAAGGACACAACAACTACGACACAGGTGGCAGGGCGGGGATCGAACCTCTAACCCTTTCATCATCGGCCGACCCGCTCTACCAACTGAGCCACAGTCACCCCTTAAACAATAAGGTAAGCGAAAAAGGTGCAGTGTGTAATATGACATCATCAAGAAAGTTCTACAAAGTCCTAGAATGCAACGCTCCCTGGGTAACCCCACCCCTTTAGAATAATAACAGAAGCT
>OX442363.1:29546096-29553596 GCA_949357725.1 Hyperoplus immaculatus
GAGTGAGTGAGTGTGTGAGTGAGTGAGTGAGTGTGTGTGTGTATGTGAGTGAGTGAGTGACTGTGTGTGTCTGTCTGTCTGTGTGTGTGTGTGTGTGTGTGTGTGTGTGTGTGTGTGTGTACCTTAATCAGGGCAGAAGTGCAAAGAGAGGCACACCCTTAATAATCTTATAAACTAATCCTTCTGTAATAACCTTCGGAATATGACGATTATGGAAAATTTAGTTGAAAAAAAAATGGAAGTCTTAAATTTTGATTTATGGGTAAACACACACACACACACACACACACACACACACACACACACACACACACACACACACACACACACACAGTAAACAATGGTTGAGTCAGCAGTTCAACAGTAATTTACCGTTGATAATTGGGACGTCACTACTTGAATTTACCCGTGTAGTGCACCAATTAAAACACAATTATGTCATTAAACCAAATCAGTAAAAAGTGAAAACCTTTATTTTCATACACGCTGTTGAGATTTTGGTTGCGTTCCGAATCTCCTCCTCTTTCTTTTCTTTTTTTCTATTCTACAGACTACATCCGACGATAAAAATAATCTAGTTAGGATGCTGCTCAAAGGCTTTTTGCATTTATATCCGTCGCATCCCCGTTTGTTTTCATATGGAGGCTTCGTCGATGTGACGTCACTTCACGTGCGCACTGGATTGTGGGTCAGAATCGCCCAAATAGCATGCAGTTTTCAACACTAACAATCTTGGCCGCATGAAGTAGGACATCCGGGTACTTCTAACCATCCTAAATCTGGCCACAAGAATCGGGACATCCTAAATCATTTTTCTACATACTATATAGTAGAAAGTATGCGATTCTGAACGCAACCATTGTTAATGAATGTGAACAGGGAAGTGTTGAGACTCAGAATGAAGCTGGTTCAGTGTATGACTAACAACAGAAACTTTACTCCGCTGTATTTTCTATTTTGAGAAAATGTGTGTGTGTCAATAAATGTATAAAAAAGCCCCGCTGGTCCTAGAATTTCAAAAAGCTTATCTGTGTCTCTGTAAGGTTTTTCAGTGTGCTCCTCTTTCTCTTCCCTCTCCCCCTCCTTCCCTTTTATCAGCTCAATCTTCCTGTCATCTTTCACCTGCTTCTTACTAATCCCCTTATCTCTCCTCCTATCTCTCTCTCTCTCCCTCTCTCTCTCTCTCTCTCTCTCTCTCTGGTGTAAGTATGGTGTAAGCTGACTGATATGAGGGATCTTGATTTACACCAAACTTAATAAAAAAAAGTGTGTGTGTGTGTGCGTGTGTGCATGTGTGTGTGTGTGTGTGTGTGTGTGTGTGTGTGTGTGTGTGTGTGAGTGTGTGTGTGTGAAAAAAAAAATGTGTGTGTGTGTGTGTGTGTGTGTGTGTGTGTGTGTGCGTGCGTGCATGTGTGTGTGTGTGTGTGTGTGCGTGCGTGCTTCTGTGTGTGTGTGTGTGAGTGTGTGAGTGAGCGTGTGTGCATGTGTGAGTGCATGGAAAAAGCCCATTTTGACAGGCCTGGTGCCACTATATGTGTCGAGAGTGTCTCCACATTGTCTTGCGTTTGGTCTGAGTTACATCATGCCTTGGCAGGCAGATGAAATAAAACATAAAAACCCCAATAGAGAGAGAGGGGTTCTCTTTGGACATGTTTCGCTAACCACATGAGGAGAAATTACTGCATTAAAAAAGGAAAATTACAGTTATTTTCTTATACAAGGCAAGGCAAGGCAAGGCAAGGCAAGTTTATTTATATATTTATAGCACAATTCAGACACAAGGCCGTTCAAAAGATTTCTTTCGACCAGTGAATGAATTTGGAATGAAAAGCCCGAGCCTCTTAAACACACTAGATTTGGTGGAGTTATTTGTGAGAATTGATTTTAAAAGGGCAATTCAGCGGTAGTAAAACAACGGAGCTGTGTGTGTGTATGCGTGTGTGCGTGCGTGCGTGCGTGTGTGTGTGTGTGTGTGCGTGCGTGTGTGCGTGCTGCTACATTTCACATACGATCGGTTACAGTGTAAAGTGACTGGGACAGCCCGTCTGGTTTCGGTATGAAGGCAGTGACATTTATCAGTGTTGGCTTTTTATACGGTTAAGGAAGTGAAAAGACTGTGTGTGTGTGTGTGTGTGTGTGTGTGTGTGTGTGTGTGTGTGTGTGTGTGTGTGTGTGTGTGTATGTGTTTGTGTGTGTGTGTAGACCCTGTAAACTCAGTTCCCCAAAAACTACAGTATGTTATTCGGGAAGTAAGTTGCATGATAGCTAGATAATGTCATTTAAGTATTCAAGTTTGATACTTTTTGCGGCCGCTTGTCGCCACGTCTGTAGAACGGTAGTGCGTCTCTCTCCACTCGCATGTCATTGAAAATGTATTACCAGACACGTCAATCGCCCCTCGTCTGAAAAGGCCACGATGGCGAGAGTGTCTATTAATGAAAAATACACCACCCAAAATAATTTAAAAAAAAAAGGGAGGCGGGATCCCGTGGTCACTTCCCGGTGCTCCCGTGCTGACCGATTTCACGGTATTCCCAAAATCCCGGGTCCCGTTCAGCAACCCTAGTCTGAATCAGTGCGTTTACATGCAGACTCATAATCGGGTAAATAAACGAATAAGACTTCAACAGGACTTTTAAACTGCATGTAAACACCTTTATCCGATCTACTTCGCACACAAATCACATTAACGGACAAGCGAAGTCGGATAAGAACACCTAGATAACTCGTTCATTGTCGGCTTTCTCTATGCATGTATACAGGGATCGGACATCGCATATCGGACTTCTCGTTCTGTGCTTGTGTGCCTGCGCGTTATAGGCTACACCATGGGTTATTGCCGGAAGGGAACCAGACGTGGCGCTAAAACCACTTGTTGAAAGCAGGGTTGAAAGGGCTACAGCGCCACCTAGCATAGTGGAGACAGCCATGCATCGGACATTTATACGATTCCTGAAAGGCCATGTATACTCAGACAAGTGACACGGTCCGTTCGAGTGTCTAGTTCGATATATGTCTTAATCCAATCTAGTGGTGCCATGGAAACGCTCTGACTGATCCATAAGAACAATGACTGTTGCCAAGGAAACGGTTTGATACTGTCTGATACTGACATCACTGCGACGTCATCAGAGTTATTTTCTCAGACTTGAGCAAATGAAGCAAAATTAACATTAACACCGTCCACACACACACACACGTCAAGTTTATTCTCGACAATTGCATAATGAAAAAAATCTTCCTCTTCTTATTTTTAGTCTTAGTTAGATAGTAAGGTAGAATTAACTTAGGTACGCAAGGGGCTTTCCGGTGGTGTAGTGGATAGAGCGCGTACCATATTGGCTCCGGCCTTCGTTGCAGTGGTCGTGGGTTCAAATCTGACCCGTGGACCTTTACTGCAGGTCATCCCCCCTCTCTCTCTCTCTCTCTCTCTCTCTCTCTCCCCATTTCAACTCTGTACTGTCTAATAAAGCTTGAAAATGACAAAAAATATATATAATAAAAAAACTTAGGTACGTAAATTCATTCTGAGTTTAGGCTACATGTGTTGGCCCACTTTTAAAAAGGTGCTGTGAGGAACTTTCAGTGTGTGTTAATTCTAGCGCCCCCCTTTGGACAAAAGCGGTAGAGTTTTTACCACGCCAGCTGTTGTTCCAGGGTGAGCGTATATACCCATGACAAAGGCATTTTAGAAAAACTATATAAAAATAGCATTCTTTACACTGATGGTCTCGTTTGCTGTTACATGTCATTTATGATCATCAGAGGAAAAATGAGACTGTTTCAGAAATATTTAAAAGTTCCTCGTAGCACCTTTAAAGTGACATCTAGGCTTTTTTTAAGAAGATCCTTTGAGGATTACACAGAAGGAACGTGAGCCTTGACCCTACGCTGGGGTCAAGGTTAGCAGGCGCTCTGCAAGACAGGCACAACAACTGTTAAAACACTCTTATTAAACTGTATCCTCTGCCCTGTCTCTCACACACACACACACACACACACACACACACACACTGGCTCATATACACACACACACACACACTGGCTCATATACACACACACACACACACACACACTGGGTCACATACGCACATAGGAAAACACACACACACACACACACACACACACACACACACACACACACACACACACACACACACACACACACACACACACACAGGGGAGCACACACACATACACACTGGCTCATATACATACAGACACACACACACTGGGTCACATACGCACATAGGAAAACACACACACACACACTGGCTCATATACACACACACACACACTGGGTCACTCACGCACATAGGAAAACACACACACACACACTGGCTCATATACACACACACACACACACACACACACTGGGTCACTCACGCACATAGTAAAAACACACACACACACACACACACACACACACACACACACACACACACACACACACACACACACACTGTCCGTACAACAACTGAAAATGCAGTAAAGGACACTGAAGATGAAACAATGGGATCGACTTTCCAAAGGCATCTGAGGCCTCTGACAGACACACTGTCTGTCACACTGCAAACCACCAGTCCACCAAGCATCCAGCACACACACACACGCACACACACACACACACACACACACACACACACACACACACACACACACACACACACACACACACACACACACACACACACACACACACACACACACACACACACACACACAAACACACACACATTTGTACAGCTATATTTGTGAGGACACTCATTGACATAGTGCATTCCTTAGCCTCTTACCCTAACCCTAACCATCAAAACTAAATGCCTAACCCCGACCCTTACACTAACCCTAACATAAACCTAATTCATACCTGAACCTTAAAACCTAGTGTTAACCCTCAAACAGCCCTTTAAATGCCTGTCCTTAAAACCTAGTGTTAACCCTCAAACAGCCCTTTAAAGGCCTGTCCTTAAAACCTAGTGTTAACCCTCAAACAGCCCTTTAAAGGCCTGTCCTTAAAACCTAGTGTTAACCCTCAAACAGCCCTTTAAAGGCCTGTCCTTAAAACCTAGTGTTAACCCTCAAACAGCCCTTTAAAGGCCTGTCCCAATGTGAGAACCGGACAAAATGTCTTCATTACTTAGGTCTATAAGAAGTTCTCACACAAATAGTTGTACACGCACACGCAAACACACATGCACACACACACGCACAGACACACACTGTCATCCCCCTGAGTCTGTCCTAGTGGTTGATGGTCACCTGTTGAACTCCCTCACACACACACACACACACACACACACACACACACACACACACACACACAAACATAAAGACGTCCAAATGCCACCAAGGGCCAAGCACTGCCGTCACTGGACACTTAAAAAAGACAACACTGCTTACACCATTTTGGAATGTGTGTGTGTGTGTGTGTGTGTGTGTGTGTGTGTGTGTGTGTGTGTGTGTGTGTGTGTGTGTGTGTGTGTGTGTGTGTGTGTGTGTGTGTTGTGTGTGTGTGTGTGTGTCATGACAAATGATTACATTCCGAGTTCCTCAGAAGAAATCACAAGGGTTTAAAAGTATGTTGATGTGGACATCATGTTGTGAGCTTCAACTAATTCAAGGAATACTTCACCCATACGGAACCGGCGTTCTATCATAATAAAATCACTATTATAATATAATGAATGAGGTTTTTCTTCCTTCAGTCTTCCCTCAGTCTTCCCTTGGTCCAGCTGTCCTGTTAATCCTAACCCTTACTGTGATGTCACAAGAAGGAAACTGTAGGGTTAGACAGTGAGACCATAAAACACTCTTTCTGCCTTTTCTCAGGCTAGGATGATCCGATTTCAATTTTTTTTTGCACATTTATACTACATAGGATCTCCGAGTTCAATACACCTTCATATTCCCAACCGGTGAAGTAGGTCTTTAATTTACAATACACACAAGTTGGTTTAAAGCCATGTGAAGTGGCAACATGTTACAATGAGAGAAGGGACCCCCACTCCAAATCTGCCTGGGGGGGGGGGGGTCCAACTAAGTCTAGAGAAAAAACCCTGATAGCAATACACGAATATTCAAGCTGGGGCAAAGTAAATGGATGCTTAAAGACCTACTTTACCGGTAGAAATATGAAGGTGTATTGAACTCTGAGATCCTATGTACAGTAGTATAAATGTGCAATTTTTTCATCCTCGCCTGAGAAAAGGGCAGAAAGAGTGTTTTATGGTCTCACCGTCTAAACCTACATTTTCCCATGTGTGACATCACACATGGTAAAATGTAGGGTTAGGATCAACAGGACAGCTGGGCCAAGGGAAGACTGAGGGAAGACTGAGGGAAGAAAAACCTCATTCATTATATTATAATAGCGATTTTATAATGATAGAACACCGGTTCCATATGGGTGAAGTATTCCTTTACGTGACGGTGTTTCCACTTCCCATGGTTGAAATTAACATACAGAAAGTTTTTTTTTCATGTGTGGATTCCTAATTACAGCACAACTCAGTCCCTGCGTTCCAATCCCCATACTTCCCTACTATTTAGTATGCCAGAAAAAGATTTTTGGATGTCCCAATACATCAATACGTCAATTGTAGTATGCTGAAAATACATAAATGCCCCACTAACTCCAATAGCATTTTGGAGTATTCGTCTTTATTCTTGACATTTCTCGACAAAAACTTCCTTATCTGATTTGTTTTCTGTCTCCCATGGCCCTAAAACTCTTCTGTACTTTAGTATGTAGTGCAGTAAAAAGAAACAGTATGTGATTTGGAACGCAGGGAGAGTTAACATTAGCTATACTGCCTTAAAGCTGCTATGAGCGCATCACAAAATAACGTTTAAAATGATCACTTATTGCAAGAACAAAAGCCTGTGTAAAATCATAAGCCACACAGCCACATGGCAACCACAGGGTGTAGCTGTCACCCAACACTAACCCTCTATATTGTAACATTACACTTCCTATCTGTTTTCAAAGTGCTTTGTTGTGGCCACGGCTGGATATGAGAGAACTGACAGACAGTGTGAGAAATCCGTTTACACATGTACCCTCCAACACGATTAGACATTATCTCTGAACTCAGAACACACACACACACACACACACACAGTCGCGCACACACACACACACACAGTCGCGCACACACACACACACACACACAAACACACACACACACACAGTCGCACACCCACACACACACACAGATCTTCATCAGTGTCACTTTAGATTGTAGAGAAGCCGTTTCCCCTTTGCGCTACTGAGGCGATAATTATACGTCATGTCAGATAAGACGAGCTCTCTTCTCTTCCCACCGTCAATCAAACGAACATGCGTGTGTGTGTGTGTGTGTGTGTGTGTGTGTGTGTGTGTGTGTGTGTGTGTGTGTGCTTGTGTGTGTGTGTGTGTGTGTGAGAGAGAGAGAGAGAGAAAGAGAGAGAGACAATACTTCCGCCAAATAACAAACACACACACAAACTGAATTTAAA
>OX442363.1:29566096-29573596 GCA_949357725.1 Hyperoplus immaculatus
TAAGTAATGTAGAGATGAAGATTGAAGAAAAATCCAGATTGGTCTCCATCATATCATATAATTTCTAATACCATGCATTTCCAGCTGGGGGCGCTAGACACAGCAAATTCACTCAGCCTACATCCCTGTGAACTTCAATGCTGGTGAGTTGATCTATCTGTAATTACTGTTCACCTTTAAACACCATTAACGGGGGCACAGCCCTGCGTCCAGGCCCAATCTCTTAAGTGTAGGCTGGAGACGCAGAAATGCTTAATGTCTGTTTACAGTTGTTCAGGTTATGATTATCGCGTATGAATTGGCGTCATTGAGCGAAACACAGTCAACAGGGGCAGACAGAGAGAGAAAAGGTGGTCGAAAAGTGCACAAGTCTGGGAGGCGTAACAAAAAATCCAAATGTCCAGTTAAAGAGCTAAAGCCATAGTGCGTAACTTTTTTCATATACATGAATGTCCGTTGCATTCAAGCCAAATGAGTTCACACAAAAAGTTGATTAAGCCTATTATCAGCTCTACAAAAACTCTCTCTGTATTTCTCAGCATGGCAGCGTTTACAAACTGGTGTCCCCCTCCCCCCCTCCACCATGACACTGGTGCAGGAGCTCAGAAAAATCCCAAGAAGAGCCCAAGGAATTTTTCAGTTGTTGATTCTACTGCTAAGAAAAAAAAACCTGGACGTATACTAGAAGAAGGTATGAAATCCATGAGCAATCACCGAAGCCTTTTACCTCATGTAAAGGTGATGCACCGACAGTGTAATTACTCAGAATTCCTCATTGGGGCGAAAGAAGCTACGCACTGTATCTTTAAGCAAATGGTTCTGCAGGACAGGAGTTTGTTTTTCGAAACCATTGTATTAAAGGCAGCTTATCAAAACATTTTAATCATAGCATAGCCATTCTCAAATTGACGTATGCACCTTTAAATTACTGTTATTGGTATTAACGTGGTTGAGCCCACTTTAGTCTTCTCAAGTAATGACAACTTGAAGAATTGGTTAGTTGTGAAGTTTTTTTTTTTTTATTATGGCGATGAGAAAAAACAAAACGTGAGGTCCCTTGGTAACCCGCGGTCAATGTGTGTGTGTGTGTGTGTGTGTGTGTGTGTGTGTGTGTGTGTGTGTGTGTGTGTGTGTGTGTGTGTGTGTGTGTGTGTGTGTGTGTGTGTGTGTGTGTGTGTGCGTGTGTGTGTGTGCGTGTGTGTGTGTGTGAGGTCTCTTGGTAACCCGCGCTCAATGGAGCATTCTGTTTGCAAACACTTGAAACCAGAGAATGCAGTGAAAGCAGCACAGAGCAGACAGGTTTAGGCAGTGCCCGCCCGCCCGCCCGCCGGTCGGTATGAGCCCAAAACTAAAACCTGCCCCGGGACATCATGCAGCTGTGGAGGGCCAAACCTCTGTAGACTGAGCGTTTTAGGAAGGCACGCACTTAAAAATGGGTTTCCCAAAACATCTAAACGGAGCGCAAACACGAGATCAAAAGTGGCAGCGTTTTGGATTGTACAGGTGTATTCCATGACACACACAGTACTTCCTGTGCTATTTAGTGTTGTGTCTGGTGGTCTCTGTTTGTCAGTATGAGCGTGCGTACGTTTGTGTGTGTTGCACCAGTGTGTGTGTGTGTGTGTGTGTGTGTGTGTGTGTGTGTGTGTGTGTGTTGGTCTCTGTTTGTCAGTATGAGCTTGCGTATGTTTGTGTGTGTTGCACTAGTGTGTGTGTGTGTGTGTGTGTGTGTGTGTGTGTGTGTGTGTGTGTGTGTGTGTGTGTGTGCGTTGGTCTCTGTTTGTGTGTGTTGCACCAGTGTGTGTGTGTGTGTGTGTGTGTGTGTGCGTATGTGTGTGCCTGCGCGTGTGTGTGTGTGTGCGTGTGTTGCACCAGTGTGTGTGTGTGTGTGTGTGTGTGTCTGTGTGCCTGTGTGTGTGTGTGTGTGTGTGTGTTCTTCTGCTTGGTGAAACATTAAGACTTGATGCCCATGGAGCATCTGTGTAAACACCAAACATGCTAAGGTGATTTAAGGCTGTAACTTGACTCCGCCTCTTTGCAGCCGTCCATAAATGCCATGACGACCACAGCAGGACACGGACAGCTCTATAGATCAGCCACTAAGGCCACACACACACAGTGGTCAAAAACACACACACACAGTAGTCAAAAACACACACACACACACACACACACACAGTAGTCAAAAACACACACACACACACACACACACACAGTAGTCAAAAACACACACACACAGCAGTCAAAAACACACACACACACACACACACACACACACACAGTAGTCAAAAACACACACACACACACACACACACAGTAGTCACACACACACACAGCAGTCAAAAACACAAATTCATACACGCGTGCGCACAGTCAATCACACACACACACACACCTACACACACCTACACACACACACAAACACACAGTCCCTTACACACACACACACACACACACAGTCCCTTACACACACACCTACACACACACCCCTCACCCCTCAACACACACACACTGTCACACCCCTCAACACATGCGTATAGCTCCACATTCCTCTGATCTTTAGACGGTAAGCAGCAGGTCAGCTGACACGCCCGGGCCTGTCTATGTCCTGGATCTCACTATGGCCCATTGAACACAGACCTGCTGTTACTCTGATGCTCTGTTTGTTCACACACACACACACACACACACACACACACACACACACACACACACACACACACACACACACACACACACACACACACACACACACACACACACGATCGCTTTTTGTCTCTGTAGCCCCTTTTTTTCTTTCTACAGTTTCACCCTTCTTTTTTTTTAAGATTATTTTCAGAGATGAAATGTGTCAGAGAGGGGAATGACATGCAGAGAACGAAAAATACATTTAAATGTGTACTATGTCCTTGTTGTGATGGTGCAGGTGTGTGTGTGTGTGTGTGTGTGTGTGTGTGTGTGTGTGTGTGTGTGTGTGTGTGTGTGTGTGTGTGTGTGTGTGTGTGTGTTGCATAAAAGAAAAGATAATACGACAAGATAGAGACTGACATTTAGAAGGCATTTGCTGCACAAACATTTTAACAGATCTGTTCTCGATTGAAACCATTCAACGCTCACAAAGGGATAAGTAGACACGCAAAGCTAAAGCCAGTGTCTGATGTTCACTGTGTAAATGTTTCCACTTTTAGCTGGACGCCAGAAATAATAAAAACACACACACACACACACACACACACACGAGCACACACACACACACGAGCACGCATACACACACACACACGAGCACACACACGCAAGCACACACATACACACATACTCCATAATAAAAACACACAGCGCACGCCAAACCTCTATGGCAGCTTTTATTGGACAATATTATTTGCAAGGCACAAGAGACCGTTCACAAGTGTGTACCATGATGCACAAGTGTGTTCCATGATGCACAAGTGTGTATCATGCTTCACATGTAAATCACCATCCACAAACTTGTATTTTTTGGACTTGTAAAACACAGAGTCATATTTGCGCACTTGCAGATCTAGTTCTACACACGGAATTGTGTTTGTGCTTTGTGCACCGCTCCCTGTGAGTTTGTGAATAAGGAAAACGTCTGTGACATGTGTTTTTTTTATTTGCATAATTTTGTCCAATTTATACCACCGCAAAGCTGTAGAATGAATGTTGCAAATGTGGGATGCAATAATTTGTGCGTGTGTATTTGGGTTTTGTAAAGACATATCCACAAAAATAAAAAAGTGATTCGCAATATTTTAACCACGAAAAATACACTTTAACTCTTATTTTTTGCATTTACAGATCCATTTTACACACAAAACTTTGTTTGTGCATTGTACCTCGCTCTTTGTGAGTTTGTGAGCAAGAAAACTATTTGTGACTTCTTTCTCATTTATTTGCATAATATTGTCCAATTTCTACCACCGTAGATCTGTAGAAAAAAACTCACAAAAGTGAGGTGCTACAATTTGTGTGTATAAACATGTAAAACTTAGGTTATACATGTGTTTTTTAATTCCACATTAAAACTTTTTTTTTTTGGCAAATATAATTCTTTTCAACATAAAAAATACACTTCAACTCTAATTTTCACATTTACAGATCCAATTCTACACACAAAACTCAGTCTGCACTGTGACTCTCTCTCTGTGACTTGTGGCTTGCCCTGTGCATTCGTGCATTTTTATTTTGTCCAATGGGCGGGGTCAAACGTTTGTGCAGTTTGAACAGTCCACCAGCAGATGGCGCTCGCTGCCGAAGAGTCGGCAGTTAAGGGGAAAACTTAAGGGATAATTTACGTTCAGCACTCATCCACAGATAATCCGTTTTTTCGACCTTTTAATCGCTGTATAGCCGACTAGATAATATCTAAGAGTCTAGTTATTATTAAAAACACCGTTGTAGATTACTCTAACATGCGACAAAGGGAGATTTCCATTGCTTTTACTAGGCTACATGACGAGACCCATCAAACCTGTTGTGATAATTTGTCGGTTGCTATGGATACGGACCAGAGACGAAGGAGATCGCACTAACACTGTCCAACTAGCAACAGACTAAAATGCAAAATGTTTGAGTGAATGGACATTTTAGGACACGTTCAGAAAAAAAAAATGTTTTGCATAATTTTAAACTACAATCCATTTCTTCACCCACCATAAGATCCCATTGTGAACAGCTTGAGATCTCTGCTCCACTATAGAGCAGTACAAAGAGATGAGCATTGAACACAGGATGGATGATTCTTCTTCAAACACACAGCAGTGACCCACACTAATCTGCCCAAAGATGTTCCTATATTCAGTACTTTCCGCTTTTTATCAGCTTGATTGAACTTGACTCTCAAAATATTATAGCCTATGATCGTATTACATCCCACTGCGATCCGTATTCAGCAAAAGTAAACAATTGTCAGTACTTGAGAAGAAGACATTAACCTAATTTGATCTCTCATCTGTAAGCACACCTTCTCGCTTCACAATTATTTATCGGGAACAAAAGTATTATAAAAGAAAGAAAATATTTTTGAGAAATGGTTTACAAATTATCATTTGGGTGATACATTTGTTGGAACAGAGCAAGCTTCCCAGTGATTTGTAGAAAAAGGGTAATAGAAGCAGTGTTTTTGTCAGTGCTGGAATATGGGGATGTAGTTTATTGACATGCCTCTGCTACTGGCCTGAAACCTCTGGACTCAATGCACCACTCAGATTCATTGCAGGTGATTCTTCTGATACTCATCACTGCTCCCTGTACGACAAAGTAGGCTGGCCATCCCTTCCAATGAGACGTGAGAAGCATTGGTTTATACCCATGCTCGGCTGGAACGCTGAGTCTTAGAGCCTGTTTCCACCTGGCATTAAGATGTGGTTTTGAGGATCCGATCGCGATCTGATCGCGCTAACTACAGGTGGAAACACTCTCAATGCGGATTGAATCCGCATTGAAAGAGACCACATTCGGAGGTGGTTTGAGACCACTTATCCACATACCCGATGGTAGCGCACAGAAGACGCATTGTTAAGGCCAGGTGTGAACAAGCACATTACATTTGCATATTACGATCGGATTCCCTCAAAACCGTACCTGGTCCCGTGAGCTGCTGCTTCTGAAGGTTCCAAAAGTTCAGTGATGTGTGTTTGTCTGTTTGTCTTTAATAAAGATTTGATGGGAAACATTTATGTGTATTTTTTCTGCTAGATGTGGAATAACCTTGTTATATTGTCATCAAGCTTGCCATTTTAGAATATATTACACTGCTTTGTAACACAGCGACTGAAT
The DNA here is from genome assembly GCA_949357725.1 of Hyperoplus immaculatus. Lineage (NCBI taxonomy): Eukaryota > Metazoa > Chordata > Actinopteri > Uranoscopiformes > Ammodytidae > Hyperoplus > Hyperoplus immaculatus. The sequence continues at coordinate 29,571,893 of OX442363.1, forward strand.
CTTTATTTAGATAGTTTATAAGCAATTATTTAGTAAATATTCATAGATCTAATGGGGTCAAATTCCTAAGACATTACTCATATTTCTAATTCACCTTCATTGCTGTGAGTTGTGAAGACGGAAAAATACCTCGTCAGGGAATTGAAATATGAGGGTAAATGATTTGGATTGATAGAGTGCGTAGCTTTACTCTCAATAATATACCATCTAAAACCTGTGTGAATTTTGGATTTTGGTGCCAAGTTCAATCAAGCTGATAAAAAGCGGTAAGTACTGAATATAGGAACATCTTTGGGCAGATTAGTGTGGGTCACTGCTGTGTGTTTGAAGAAGAATCATCCATCCTGTGTTCAATGCTCATCTCTTTGTACTGCTCTATAGTGGAGCAGAGATCTCAAGCTGTTCACAATGGGATCTTATGGTGGGTGAAGAAATGGATTGTAGTTTAAAATTATGCAAAACATTTTTTTTTTCTGAACGTGTCCTAAAATGTCCATTCACTCAAACATTTTGCATTTTAGTCTGTTGCTAGTTGGACAGTGTTAGTGCGATCTCCTTCGTCTCTGGTCCGTATCCATAGCAACCGACAAATTATCACAACAGGTTTGATGGGTCTCGTCATGTAGCCTAGTAAAAGCAATGGAAATCTCCCTTTGTCGCATGTTAGAGTAATCTACAACGGTGTTTTTAATAATAACTAGACTCTTAGATATTATCTAGTCGGCTATACAGCGATTAAAAGGTCGAAAAAACGGATTATCTGTGGATGAGTGCTGAACGTAAATTATCCCTTAAGTTTTCCCCTTAACTGCCGACTCTTCGGCAGCGAGCGCCATCTGCTGGTGGACTGTTCAAACTGCACAAACGTTTGACCCCGCCCATTGGACAAAATAAAAATGCACGAATGCACAGGGCAAGCCACAAGTCACAGAGAGAGAGTCACAGTGCAGACTGAGTTTTGTGTGTAGAATTGGATCTGTAAATGTGAAAATTAGAGTTGAAGTGTATTTTTTATGTTGAAAAGAATTATATTTGCCAAAAAAAAAAAGTTTTAATGTGGAATTAAAAAACACATGTATAACCTAAGTTTTACATGTTTATACACACAAATTGTAGCACCTCACTTTTGTGAGTTTTTTTCTACAGATCTACGGTGGTAGAAATTGGACAATATTATGCAAATAAATGAGAAAGAAGTCACAAATCATTTTCTTGCTCACAAACTCACAAAGAGCGAGGTACAATGCACAAACAAAGTTTTGTGTGTAAAATGGATCTGTAAATGCAAAAAATAAGAGTTAAAGTGTATTTTTCGTGGTTAAAATATTGCGAATCACTTTTTTATTTTTGTGGATATGTCTTTACAAAACCCAAATACACACGCACAAATTATTGCATCCCACATTTGCAACATTCATTCTACAGCTTTGCGGTGGTATAAATTGGACAAAATTATGCAAATAAAAAAAACACATGTCACAGACGTTTTCCTTATTCACAAACTCACAGGGAGCGGTGCACAAAGCACAAACACAATTCCGTGTGTAGAACTAGATCTGCAAGTGCGCAAATATGACTCTGTGTTTTACAAGTCCAAAAAATACAAGTTTGTGGATGGTGATTTACATGTGAAGCATGATACACACTTGTGCATCATGGAACACACTTGTGCATCATGGTACACACTTGTGAACGGTCTCTTGT
>OX442363.1:29583596-29586096 GCA_949357725.1 Hyperoplus immaculatus
TTTCAAATAAACTTAAAGGAATACTTCACCCATACGGAACCAGCGTTCTATCATTATAAAATCACTGTTATAATATAATGAATGAGGTTTTTCTTCCTTCAGTCTTCCCTCAGTCTTCCCTTGGCCCAGCTGTCCTGTTAATCCTAACCCTTACTGTGATGTCACAAGAAGGAAACTGTAGGGTTAGACAGTGAGACCATAAAACACTCTTTCTGCCTTTTCTCAGGCTAGGATGATCCGATTTCAATTTTTTTTGCACATTTATACTAAATAGGATCTCCGAGTTCAATACACCTTCATATTCCCACCGGTGAAGTAGGCCTTTAATAAACATACACATTGAACATAAGGAGTGTTCACCCACATCTCTGTCACTGTACGTGGGGATGAGCTGGTGAAATCCAGGTGTTGTGTAGGCAGGTTTATACATCCTGTTTTGGCAAAGCAAACTTTAAAGTTCCTGCCAAGTAATACACCACACCTTCTACGACATTCCTCTGTCGCTTCATTTAATCTGGAGTGGGTGGTTGGATGGCCTAGAGGTAACCATTAGGCCTTTCACACCAAAAAGAACCATGAGCCAGTTCCAGGTTGGTGCTGGGGTCAGTTCTAAACTGGTTCCAGCCTTATCCCAGTTATGAACCGGTTGGTTTCACATCGACCGGAGACAGCCATGGAGCCCGCAAGAGAGCAACGTCATGACGTCACTGTAAACGGGTGTGTACGTCGCCGCTGCTCTTGTGGCTAACGCTAAAGCTACCGCTAGCTCTAAGCACAACAACAGCGGCGAATACGTCTTATTTTTACACGTGATGGCTCTCACTTTATCTGTGTGTGTGTGTGTGTGTGTGTGTGTGTGTGTGTGTGTGTGTGTGTGTGTGTGTGTGTGTGTGTGTGTGTGTGTGTGTGTGTGTGTCTCCGTTTGTCACGCTGCTCGGCTCAGTGGGCTCTGTGTGTAGCGACAGGGTCTCCAAAAGTCACCAATAACACCAGAAAAAGTAGCTAGATTGGTCGCTGGTGGCTTTTTTTGAAAAAGGGTCGCCAGAGGGGTCTGAAAAGTCGTTGAATATAGCGGCTAAGTTGCTAACACTGCCTGACCCTCATGCTCACCATGGAGATAACAGACTCTCAATCTCTGGCTGCTACTGCGCACGTGCGAGCCGAGCCAGAGGCTAAATGGTCCGGGGGGAAGTTTTAAACAAGTTTTAAGTTCCACACCGCAAAACAAGCCTGTACATTCGCCATATACTAACGCAATGTAGGCTACGCCACAAACGGACCGCGGTCCACCTCTGTAACACCAAATACGTGCCTGTACCGTCGCGGTACGGTACAAATACGTGTATCGTTACACCCCTACTAACTACATACTGTTTATGATCAGCTGTAGTATGTAGAATAGTTAAAAGAAAAAAGTATGAGATTTGGAACGCAAGGTAGGTTTTTACTTAAAAAGGTGCTCCGGGGAACATTCAGGTTATGTTACTTCTTGCACCCCCTTTGGATAAAAGCGGTAGTGTTTTTGCTACGCCAGCCAACTGCATTCCTGGGTGACAAAGGCATTAAGAAAAACTATGTAAAAATAGCATGCTCTGCACTGATGGTCTCGTTTGCTGTTACATGTCATCTATGATCATCAGAGGAAAAATCAGAAATATTTTAAAGTTCCTCGTAGCTCCTTTAAGCAGAGAAGGAACAAGCTGTCCCCACTATAGCATGCTAAAGAAGCAGACACACACACACACACACACACACACACACACAAAACTTACTAAACGGGCCTAGAAGACAGTGGATGTGTGCTACGTCTCTGGAGGGTGATTTTCGGGGCGGGTGGGGTTTAGTGATGTGCTGTTGACAGTGTGTTTGGGACACTGGCAGCTGGGAATGCAGCGCTCCTCTGTGTCTCGCTAATCAGCTCTTTCCTGCTGCTACCGGCTACTACTATACTTCACTACACTCACGCACGCACGCACGCACGCACACACACACGCACGCACGCACGCACACACGCACACACACACACACACACACACACACACACACACACACACACACACACACACACACACACACACACACACACACACACACACACACACACACACACACCTGCGTTCCAAATCTCATACTCTTTCTTTTTACTATTACTAGGGTTAAAACACATATCACAGGTGTCCAATAAATTAGCGAGAAACATTGGGGTTATACGACGAGTAAGACCCGTGCTGTCAAGAAAAATTTGTATGGATTTATATTACTGCCTTATTTATCCCTTTATATCCTATGGAAATATAGTATGGGCAAGCAAATACAAACCCAGTCTAGATTCGATTTTTATGTTACAGAAAAAGTTTGTTAGAACTGTAACCAACTCCAGTTGGGACGCTCATAGTGCTCCGTTATTTCAAAGTCTGAAGTTGTTAAAGCTGCAGTGTGTAGAATTTTGGGTTTTATTTCCTAGCAGATTTTGTAGAAAGTAATTATAATATCCATAAGC
>OX442363.1:29611096-29613596 GCA_949357725.1 Hyperoplus immaculatus
TTATTTTATTTTTGAGGTTCAAAATGAAAAAAATTAAATAATAATTTAACTCTGATGGCCATAAAACTGTTCTGTAGCTGTTTAAATGCATTGATAGAAAGTGTTTGAGAGACAGAGAACCTAAGTGGTGTGTCTGTCTATCTTAAGATCTGACATGGAAGCTGAGAGGTGAAGTGGGCCATTAACCTCTCTCTGTGTGTGTGTGTGTGTGTGTGTGTGTGTGTGTGTGTGTGTGTGTGTGTGTGTGTGTGTGTGTGTGTGTGTGTGTGTGTGTGTGTGTGTGTGTGTGTGTTAAACTCTTCACAGAGAGTCACTTAGCAATGCTGCCGCTGTCAGCTCTGCTAATGAAGAGCAGTGAACCACACTCTACAAGAGAAGTCAACCATCTTACCCTCCATCTGTCTGTCTGTCTGTCTGTCTGTCTGTCTATCTATCTGTCTGTCTGTCTGTCTGTCTGCCTGTCTGTCTGCCTGTCTGCCTGTCTGTCTGTGTGTCTGTCTTTTTTGTCTATGTGTTTTGTCTATTTATCTTCCATAACATGTCTTCTTTCATACTATATCAAAATGTCCAAAATGTACATTGAGGTGTTTATTTGACTGAACCTTGTCTGTTTGCGTCTGTATATTTCTCCTACACAACCATCTTTTTTTCTTTTTTTAAGATATTTTTTTGGCATTTTTATGCTTTATTGATAGTGTAGAGACAGAGTTGAAATGGGACAGAGAGGGGAGTGACATGCAGAGAACGACCGCGGGCTAGAATCGAACCTGGGTCCGCTGCTGGCCGAGGCCCATGGGGGGGGACGCCCTACCAACTGAGCTAAGGGCGCCCCCTATACAACCATCTTTAACGGCCATTATCTCAACATTAGTTTTTGTATATAATTTCAAAGGAGACACTTAGCTTAGCCGCTTCTGTCACCTCTGTTAGGCTGCTTTTGAGGAGCAGTGAACCGCTCTATACAAGAGAAGTCAACCATCTCACCCTCCATCTATCTATCTATCTATCCATCTGTCCATCTATCCATCCATCCATCTATCCATCCATCCAGTTTTACACATGCCTGCTAAGAGCTGTTTAGTTCAAAGGATTTTTCCTAAGTCGAGGTCAGCAGAAACGAAGATACTCTTGAGTTTTTTTTTTAAGGGAACAGTCCCCATTAGAAAAACACCTGAATGGGGGCGCCCTTAGCTCAGTTGGTAGGGCGTCCCCCCCCCATGGGCCTCGGCCAGCAGCGGACCCGGGTTCCATTCCAGCCCGCGGTCGTTCTCTGCATGTCACTCCCCTCTCTGCCCCATTTCAACTCTGTCTCTACACGATCAATAAAGCATAAAAATGCCAAAAAAATATCTTAAAAAAATACCTGAACGATGGATGGTCTAGAGTAGAGTTATATGTATAGGGGAATAAAGTTGGTATAAATTTGTAAAGTTTACAATGTAAAGTTTATAAATTTATTTTTAATTATTTGCATGTGTCTTTTATGTCTTTCACTCTGTTGTTCCTTGCATTGTTTCACATTAAAATTAAAAAATAAAAAAATATTTACAAAAATACATAGAATAAAAATAAGTAAAATAAAGATAAATATAATTGAAATAGATAAAATTTTAAAATTAAAATCGAAAGCTGACTATACCTCCCAAAATGCTAAAAAGGTATTCAATTAAAAAGTATTAAATGTAACTTGGAAATCCCTGTAAGAGGTGTTTAGTTCGCTCGTTGGAAAAACACCATTCTGTTCAGAAGTGGGACATCAGAGGCGCGGGAAAGAGAGCAGCAGATTCATAAAGCTCTGTCCATGTTTCCCTGTCAAGTTGATGTTTATACACGACTTTCCTCGACTTTGACAGCTGCTGTGGTCTCAGTGATAGATGATACAATAGCTCGGCAACGCTACTGTAGAGGTACACATGCCATGTTAGTGTTAGCCACACCTTAATGCTAACCATTCAGAACTGCTACCAAGAAATACCAGTGAGTCATCAGTTATGACACAAAATCGATGCTTGGACATGCTTCAAAGCACTTTGAATGGCCTTGTGTTTGAGTTGTGCTATATAAATAAACTTGCCTTGCCTTGTGGATTTGGTTATTTTGATAGTATTGAAACGAATTATTGTTTTAAAGGGGCACTGTGTAACATTTTAAGTATTTTTTTAGCTAAAACAATATCCTCATTCATAAATATGTCCTCATTGGTGTAAAATCACCTCTGCCAATAATCTGAATTATCCTCCTGAGCGGAGAATTACAAATATTAATATTACATTTTCTACATTAAGAGGGTAAGTCTTCTGGAGGCATCCATGTTGGTTGGAATGTCATCAGGTGCATTGTTTAAAATGTAGAATTGTTCTTGTCCTTGAAGGCCACTGAATAGCTTTTGTTATTATTCAAAAGGGTTGGGGTTACCCAGGGAGCGTTGCATTCTAAAACTTTGTAGAACTTTCTTCATGATGTCATATTACACACTGCACCTCTAATGGATAATTTCTTG
>OX442363.1:29616096-29621096 GCA_949357725.1 Hyperoplus immaculatus
GCATAAAGCTGGCACACAGTCACTGCATCAAAGACTAAAAGTGGTTTTAACAGATCCCACCCCAAAGCTAAACTATCTCAAACACCCTCCAGAACATCATGTCAGCAGCAAAGTACCTCTAGAGAACTAAGTCTAATGAGGATCTGAGTTACGATGGGTTAATTCAGGCTTAAAATTAAATGTTTGACATGCGGTTAAATCATTATCATGGCTATTAATAAGGTTGTATGTTTTCAAATGTGTGTCCATAGGCTATGTGTGTGAAATACCAATATCATGATCAAAAGGGCTTTAAAAAAGGTGGAGTGAGTGATTCTTGAGAATTCTTGTTAAATCACTGAATCACAATCTACCGCTACCTGTCTGTACTGTTTGTGCACTGAAAATAATACAGTGTCAACCACAGCCTAGGCTCTGTAAACTGCCATGTTGCTAGCTATACGGTGGGCACCCTTTGTTTGCATGCCTTTTTACAGAGCCTAGGCTGTGTATTAACAGCAGATTTTTTTTTCAGTGCACACACAGGTAGAGGATCATGAGGAGATATTCACTGATTTGATCACTGATTGCTGATACGTTATGAGCCGTCCAGAGCCCTTAGGTCGTCTGGGACAGGTCTACTTACAGTCCCCAGAGTTAGGACTAAACAAGGAGAAGCAGCTTTTAGTTTTTATGCACCAAATCTCTGGAACAAACTCCCAGAAAACTTGAGGTCTGCTGCAACTCTCAGTTCTTTTAAATCGAGTCTGAAGACTTTTCTGTTTCCATTTTAACCTGTAATTTTTAAATGTTATTCATTCGCTTTTAAATGTTTGTATTCATTTGCTTTTCTAATGTGTATTGTGTATTTTAATCTTGCCCCTGTAAAGCACTTTGAATGGCCTTGTGTCTGAATTGTGCTATAGAAATAAACTTGCCTTGATTTTGACAAAGAGGTGATTTTTTCAAACAAGCGTTCTCCAGAATCACTGACTGCACCTTTAAAGCACTTTCATACCAAGCAAAGATTTTAGTCCGAAAATAATTGCACGGCATGTCAATTGAACAGATTCTACATGCCTTACCGAATTTGGACCAAGGAAATCCTTTGTTTTCATATCTAATACATTTAAGCTACAGTACAGGGATCCAAATTACTTACAGAACAATTACATGTCACTGTGATGTCACAACTGGGCAAAATGTAGGGTTAGACAGTGAGACCTTAACACACTCTTTCTGCCTTTTTTCTCAGGCTAGGATGAACCGATTTCTAAAATGTTTTGCACATTTATACTACATAGGATCTCAGAAGTTCAATACACCTTCATATTCCCACCGGTGAAGTAGGCCTTTAATGAAGCAACCAAACAACCAATATATAAACACATAAAGACCCAACACAGGATACAGCTTGTACTTTTTCAACAAAAAAAATATGAAAACTGTTTCTAGTAGACACTTAAAATACACACTTGAACCTCTTGTTCAGGATCTAGTGAGCGTTTTAAGAAAAAATGGCAACCTTGTGTCATATTTAAATGATTTAACAGTTAACTTCTTAATTCATTTCTTTATTATTATTATTATTATTATTATTATTATTATTATTATTATTATTATTCTGTCTATTAATGTGCTGTTTTTTGATGCTTGTTCTTGTCTCTGTGCTTGTTTATTCCTGCTTCTCACCAATAAAAAGTGTTTAAAAAAAATCAACATAAATTCTGTCTTGTTCAAAACCAAAAATCACAGTCATACTATAAACAAGCAACTGAAAGCCTAACCCCCAGGAAACCTTCTTAAAGGTGCAGTGTGTAGAATTTTGGGTTTTATTTCCTAGCAGATTTGGTAGAAAGTAATTATAATATCCATAAGTACGTTTAATTTAGTGCATAATAGCTGAAAAAAAATGTCATGAATTATTATTTTTTCCCTTAGAAAGGGTCTCATATACAGTATCTCACAAAAGTGAGTACACCCCTCACATTTCTTCACATTTTTCTTTATATCTTTCCATGGGACAACACTGAATAAATGACACTTTAATACAATGTAAAGTAGTCAGTGTACAGCTTGTATAACAGTGAAAATTTACTGTCCCCTCAAAATAACTCGACACACAACCATTAATGTCTAAACTGCTGGCAACAAAAGTGAGTACACCCCTTAGAAAAAATTTACAAATTGGGCCCAAAGTGTAAATATTTTGTGTGGCCACCATTATTTTCCAGCACTGCCTTAACCTTCTTGGGCATGTAGTTCACTAGAGCTTCACAGGTTGCAACTGGAACCCTCTTCCACCCATTTATGACAGCATCACAGAGCTGGTGGATATTAAAGACCTTGCGTTCCTCCACCTTCCATTTGAGGATGCCCCAAAGATGCTCAATAGGGTTTAGGTCTGGAGACATGCTTGGCCAGGCCATAACCTTTACCCTCAGCTTTTTTAGCAAGCCACTGGTCGTCTTGGAGGTGTGTTTGGGGTCGTTATCATGTTGCAATACCACCCTGCGGCCCAGTTTACGAAGGTTGAGTGCACATGGTCAGCGTCGTACACAGAGGTTGGCTTTGGAAAATAGACGTATGAGTGCTGCCAGCATTGCTGAAGGGCTTGAAGGGGTGGGGGGTCAACCTGTCAGTGCTCAGACCATACGCCGCACTCTGCATCATACTGGTCTGCATGGTTGTCATCCCAGAAGGAAGCCTATTCTAAAGATGATGCACAAGAAACCCCACAAAAAGTTTGCTGAAGACAAACAGACTACGGACATGGATTACTGCAACCATGTCCTGTGGTCTGATGAGACCAAAATACATTTATTTGGTTCAGATGGTGTTAAGAGTGTGGAGCGGCAACCAGGTGAGGAGTACAAAGACAAGTGTGTCTTGCCTAGAGTCAAGCATGGTGGTTGGAGTGTCATGGTCTGGGGCTGCATGAGTGCTGCCAGCACTGGGGATCTACAGTTCATTGAATTCTAACATGTACTGTGACATACTGAAGCAGAGCATGATCCCCTCCCTTCATAAACTGGGCCGCAGGGCAGTACTGCAACATGATAACGACCCCAAACACCCCTCCGAACGACCACTGGCTTGTTAAAGAAGCTGAGGGTAAAGGTTATGGACTGGCCAAGCATGTCTCCAGTCTTAAACCCTATTGAGCATCTTTGGGGCATCCTAAAACGGGAGATGGAGGAGCGCAAGGACTCTAATATCCACCAGCTCCTTGATGTCGTCATGAATGGGTAGAAGAGGGTTCCAGTTGCAACCTGTGAAGCTCTAGTGAACTACATGCCCAAGAGGGTTAAGGCAGTGCTAGAAAATAATGATGGCAAAACAAAATATTGACACTTTGGGCCCAATTTGGACATTTTTTCTTAGGGGTGTACTCACTTTTGTTGCCAGCAGTTTAGACATTAATGGCTGTGTGTCGAGTTATTTTGAGGGGACAGTAAATTTACACTGTTATACAAGCTGTACACTGACTACTTGACATTGTATCAAAGTGTCATTTATTCAGTGTTGTCGCATGGAAAGATATAATGAAATATTTGAAGAAATGTTAGGGGTGTACTCACTTTTGTGAGATACTGTATGTCCATATTTCTGCATATTTTGGACCAAGGCCTAGTGCGGCCATCTTGAAAGTGTCATAGTTGGAATGTCATCAGGTGCATTGTTTAAAATGTAGAATTGTTCTTGTCCTTGAAGGCCACTGTAGCTTCTGTTATTATTCTAAAGGGTTGGGGTTACCCAGGGAGCGTTGCATTCTAGAACTTTGTAGAACTTTCTTGATGATGTCATATTACACACTGCACCTTTAAAGCGCCCATTGTCACGTGTACAGTCTGTTACCTCTATGAAGGCTTGTGCAGTAGCGTTAATCATACCCCCAGGCTTGTTCTACCGGTTGAGTGACAGACACTTAAAGGGCGCCGCGGCACCAATGATATGAGCGCATTCCTGCTGAAAGGTCACGTGTGGCAGCTTTAAATAAAGTATGTTAGGATGGTTTTTTTTTGTTAGTTTTTTCCCTTTTAGCCTCACATTTTTACATTCACTTTCCTAATGTCTATTCTATACTTGATGTATTTTAATCTTGATGTAATTCATGCCCCTGTAAAGCACTTTGAATGGCCTCGTGTTTTTTTTTTTTGTAAAGTGCTCTGAGTGAGAGAAGAGCGCTATATAAATAAAATGTATTATTATTATTATTATTATTATTATTATTATTATTATTATTATTATTATTATTATTATTATTATTATTATTATAATTATTATTATTAATTGTGCTATAGAAATAAACTAGCCTTGCCTTGCCTTAAAACAGTCAGCCACAGTGTGAGTTCAGGGCATATTTGCATGCAGGGTTCAGTTTTCTCAATGTCAGAGCGCAGGGTCAGCCATAGTGCAGCGCCCCTGGAGCAGTTTGGGGTTAAGTGTCTTGCTCAAGGACTCAATGGTAGAGATGGTGGGCACCGTAGATGTAATAGCAGCCACCACTAGTTTTACTACTAACACCCTCCTGTCCGGTGCCGGGGATCCAACCAGAGACCTCATGGTTACTGGGAGGAGGAACCAGAGACCTCATGGTTACTGGGAGGAGGAACCAGAGACCTCATGGTTACTGGGAGGAACCAGAGACCTCATGGTTACTGGGAGGAGGAACCAGAGACCTCATGGTTACTGGAAGGACACTCTCAAACTCTAGGCCATCCCACCACCCCAATGCAAACACACTTTCTGAAACACACACACACACACACACACACACACACACACACACACACTAGTGAGCATGGGTTGACGTGCTCACTCATAATAGGAGCTGATTTGGGACTTAATCGCGCATTAAAACCTTATTGTTGAACCTCCGGCCGGCCGAGTGATGACAAGCTGCCCCGAGGCCTCGACCTCACAGCGTGCAAATGGCATGACGTAAGGTGTGTGTGTGTGTGTGTGTGTGTGTGTGTGTGTGTGTGTGTGTGTGTGTGTGTGTGTGTGTGTGTGTGTGT
>OX442363.1:29626096-29638596 GCA_949357725.1 Hyperoplus immaculatus
TCTCTCCCTCTCTCTCTCCCTCTCTTCCATAACATGTCTTCTTTCATACTCTATCTCTCTCTCCCTCTCTCTCTCTCCCTCTCTCTCTCCGTCTCTCTCTCCCTCTCTTCCATAACATGTCTTCTTTCATACTCTATCTCTCTCTCCCTCTCTCTCTCTCCCTCTCTCTCTCCGTCTCTCTCTCCCTCTCTCTCCCTCTCTTCCATAACATGTCTTCTTTCATACTCTATCTCTCTCTCCCTCTCTCTCTCTCCCTCTCTTCCATAACATGTCTTCTTTCATACTCTCTCTCTCTCTCTCTCTCTCTCTCCCTCTCTTCCATAACATGTCTTCTTTCATACTAGTAGGGGAAGGTGGGGTGATTTGTGCAACTTTTTACTCAAAGTGATTTTAAAGTGAGGCCTTGACAGTTATGTCTCCAACTCAAATATGTACATATATTTCAGGATGTTGTGCATCCCTGGCAATAAAAACTTTGGATCTGGAATAAACTGTTTAAGAAATATAGCTTTCGGAAAAAAAGTTGTCTTGTCGCACAAATCACCCCACGTAGTGGGGTGATTTGTGCGTCATTGTGTCACAATGACAAAGTCACCATCATCATCTTTCTGGCCATCTGAACTCTCATCAGTGGTGTTGTTAAGTGGAATTGAGATGTCACTCTCTTCTGAGCTACTGTAGACAATCACTTTCTTTTGGTGACCAGCGTATACAGCCATGCCACTGGCACAACTCTCAGAAATGTACTTTGCACTAGTTGCTCCGTGCTTGTGGAACCAACTGCCACCTGACAAATGTGATTCCCCCTACATTTCTGCCTTTAAATCAAGGCTCAAAACCCATATGTACACCCTGGTGTTTCCTCCCCATTAACCTCTGCACTACTTACTTACCTCTGCACTACTATCTGTGTTTATGTGGATGTATGGGCTTTACGTCTTTTATTTTGGTTATTGTTATTTTACCTTCATTGTTTACCTACTGAATGCACTATGTACAGCACTTTGGACAGTGCAAACTGTCATAAATGTGCTTTTATAAATACATTTTACTTACTTACTTACTTATAACTCACCCAGGCCCTTGCGCACAAATCACTCCATCCCCAGAATTTTGGATAATAGGCATGATGCAGCAATTTAGGGTTGACATTGTGCTAACTATATAGACTCAAAGTGTAGCATACCAAAGCACTAAAACATGTGTCAAATGTTTTCAAACGTGTCTATAATTGTTCAGACACAATAATCAAAAAACCTTGATCATGGAAATTTTACTTTGAAAGGCAAAACACAGTTTTTTGAGCTTAAATGTGCTTATATCTTATTCCTTGTGTCTCCCTTCTTTACAGGATGAGTCAAATGGATGGCTCTTCTTAAATATGTGGTCACATTTCCAATTTCTTCCACGGTTTTCTAGAAACAAGGGGTTTTGCAACTTCCAAAACGCACAAATCACCCCACCTTCCCCTATAAATCAAAAGGTCCAACATGTACATTCAGGTGTTTATTTGACTAAGCCTTGTCTGTTTGCGTCTGTATATTTCTCCTATACAACCATCTTTAACGGACGTTATCTCAACATTAGTTTTTTTTTGTGGTTGTTGGAAACAAAATTCAAGGTTTGTCAATAACATAGTTCATGCCTAGTGAAGCTTAGCTAAAGTTCACTTAGCTAGAATGACTATTTGCATTCTTTCTCTTTATGACAACATCTCTCTCTCTGTATCTCTCTCTTGCTGTCTCTTTCTCTTTCTCTCTGTCTCTCTCTCTCTCTGTCTCCCTCTCTCTGTCTGTCTGTCTCTCTCTCTCTCTCTGTCTCTCTGTCTGTCTCTCTCTCCCCCCCTCTCTCTCTCTCTCTCTCTCTCTCCCTCTCTCTTTCCCTTCTTCTTCCAAATCAATAAACTGATGCTTAGCAGAACAAGAAGGGCTGATCACAATACCTCATCCAAAATCAGCTGGCAATACAAGATGGGAAAAAAAAACTGAAGTTCTTCACAAACAAAGACTTTTGGCAACAAATGTGGCAGCCATTAAAAAAATGACCAGCAATGTGAGGATTTCACTCCACTGAAAACTCACCAAACTTCTCATTCCAAATGTCAGGTGTTGAGCAGCAAAGTCCAGTGCACATTCATTATTGCTTCTTCTTCTTCTTCTTTTCGGTTATTGGCGGGTTGCAACCATAACTTTTTTGGTGCATACCGCCACCAACTGTACCGGAGTGTAACAACTGCATTCATGTCATATAAAGTAAATAATCAGATATCTAGATACTTGAATAGTATGAACCCATAAAAAAAAAATAAAATTAAATAAAAAGGGGGAGGGGGGGTGGCTATACACACACTAAATTCTTTTAAATAGTCCTGTGTCCTTTAAATATTCGATCACTGCTTTCTGTGCAAGTGTTACACCCTCCCCTGCTGTTATTCATTATTGCTAAAAACAGAAAAAACATTTATTTTTTTTTATTTTTTTTAAACACTTCCTGACAATCATCTCAGTTCTTGCTGCTCATTGGCTAACGTGATGCCATGTGGTCTAAGGATATCCAATGAATGACCACACTTGGGTTGAGTGACATCTACAACAGCCAATAAGTGACTATGCCTTTGAATTTGAATTGTTAGCAAAATGCTGCCTTCAATTTCATCTCAAAAGGTTGTGTTTTGACAGCTTCCCATTGCTTATGTCAAGAGAAGTCAACAGACTTGACAGAATGTGCTATTGTTATTGTATGTGTTAAGGTATTTTAAGCAACAAATGGTTTAAAACAACATGTACCACCTATCTCTAGGTCATTCTAATGGGCTTGGTGCATCCCCATGGTTTAAATACACAACACAATTTGAAAGCACCAAAAGTCTGTGAATAGTTCCCTGTTTACATAGCATTTGCTTGGGTGGAAACATACCAAGTACTCTTATGTTAGTCTAATTAGTTTTAAAGATAAGTTCACATGTTTTAAAACTGTCTCAACACAACTTTCTCACGCCCAAATATAAGTTATAATAGTTATTATTGCTACAAATGTAATAAAATATATCAAGAATGTTATTGTTGAAAATACTCAGGCTACATCCTTCAGTAAAGCTTAGACAGCTGAGGTCTAAATTTAGCTTCAGCCGGACTGGACCAAAGCCTGTGGATAGTGACATCAAACCTATTGCATTGGAATGCCTTACACTTTGAACTGTTCAACGTTACATTTAAACCTGCAGTGTGTAGAATTTTGGGTTTTATTTCCTAGCAGATTTTGTAGAAAGTAATTATAATATCCATAAGTACATTTAATTTAGTGCATAATAGCTGAAAAAAAATTAACTTTTCAGATCAAATATTGGAATGATTTGCAACCAAAAGCACACTTAAAGGTGCAGTCACCAATTCTGGAGAAAAATGGAGAAAATTATCAAAAGGGGGCCCAGCGTAGCTATAGCAACAAGCCTGTTTACAGAGCCTGTGTATTAAAGCTGGATTTCTTTTTCAGGGCACACACAGGGCAGACAGATAGTGGATCGTGAGGAGGAGATATTCACTGATTTTGACAACAAGCGTTCTCCAGAATCACTGACTACACCTTTACACTCAACGTGCTGCCTGTGAAAATGGCCCAGTAGCGTATCGGTGTATGAATGTGTGTGTTAATGGGTGAATGTGTACAAAACAATGTAAAGCGCTTTGGGTCTGTGAAAAACCCAGGAAAAGGGGGCGCCCTTAGCTCAGTTGGTAGGCCGTCCCCCCCCCCCCCCCCCCCCATGGGCCTCGGCCAGCAGCGGACCCGGGATCGATTCCAGCCCGCGGTCGTTCTCTGCATGTCACTCCCCTCTCTGCCCCATTTCAACTCTGTCTCTACACTATCAATAAAGCATAAAAATGGCAAAAAATATATCTTTAAAAGCCAGGGAAAAGTGCTATATACTATAAGTGGAGTCCATTTACCATTCGTAAGCGGTCAAAAATTTACTTTTTTAATCAAATATTTGAATTATTTGCAACTAAAGCACACATACATAAGCACACTAACTCTGCCTGTAAAAATGGACCAGTAGCCTTGACTATAGCCATCAGCTCCGGTTGGAATCTGGTGTCATCTTTCATGCTGCATTGTAGAATGACACGCCATCTGAAACCCAACCAACAATGGCCCTTCCTACTACTGCTAGTGTGTGTGTGTGTGTGTGTGTGTGTGTGTGCGTGTGTGTGTGTGTGTGTGTCCGTGTCCGTATGCAGAAGATAGTTGTTTCAAGTAGGTGCACAATGCAACGTTGTGTGTGTCAGAGAAGTGAAACATTTTCTAAGGTATATTCTCATAACTGAATAAACAAACTTTCCTCACAGGAAAATGTGATCCCTGGAACAATGTTTGAAGTTAGAAAGCTTCCTGAAAAGTTACTGTTTCACTGTTGTTGTTTAAAGCAGCAGGGCCCACAGTTTGGTTTACAAACATATTCTAGTCTTAACGTTTGGTTCCAGGTTCCTCAGAATAATTTAGTTTTGATGTATGATGATAGAAATATTCAATACTAAGAATTACATGAGTAGAAGATATATTTTGTAAACTAACCGCAGGCTATTCAAATGTAAACAAATCCCCCTTCCCTTGAAACTACACACTGCACCTTTAATTGTATTTTTCCAAGTAGGCCAGGAATCATACATGCATGTGACCCTACGTTGATACGCGGCATCCAGAATTCCACACACGTTTCCCATTCTTCCCAAAAACACCTGTTGGGTTAATGAACACACACACACACACACACACACACACACACTCTCTCACACGCACGCACTCTCACACACACACACACACACACACACACACACACACACACACACACACACACACAGCGCCCCGGGAAGCATTATGGATCACCACACAGCTGCTAAAGGCTTTCAGGCAGAGCTAGGCTGAAGTTAATCATTTGCGATAATGACGTTTAAAGGCGGCAGACTGAAGAAATACACCAGTTCAGTGTCTTTAACTTAACTACTGCATTTAACATTTTAATGTACTATGAATGTATGAGGAGGGATCGGCTTTTGTTAAGGGTTCAAAAAAATAATAATAGAAAATTGGTAGTATGCAGTGATCATTCCAGACAGGATAGTTCATATTGTTTTTTTTTCAATATTGACGGACTTAAATGCAGCCAATTGGTTGTGAGACATCATGACAGCATGAAATGTAGAAAAAGCATTTGTATTTGACAAATAAATGCTTGTGGTGTTAAATTAAAACATAATTTAGCATTGATATTAAAGAGTTGAAATGGAGCAGAGAGGGGAGTGACATGCAGAGAACGACCGCGGGCTGGAATTGAACCCGGGTCCGCTGCTGGCCGAGGCCCATGGGGGGGGGGGACGCCCTACCAACTGAGCTAAGGGCGCCCCTGATTATAAAACATTTAAAGGTATATGCTAAAAGTTTTTTGTCAAGGAAGTGAACATATGCTAAATCTCTTACAGTACAGTATCAGCTATTGTAAACGTCTACAGGTCTATACTTTTAACTCTGTGTATGAAAGAGTTTGGATGGGGATCTTTTTGCATTTCATGTGGAAATATGTTTTATAATAGTTAGTTTATGTAATGGATAAAACATGATAAAGGTCCATTTAGGAGCTGAAAATGAGTAAAATAGTGAAATTAATATTCAGATTTTGGTGAAAACTGGGACATTCCAGGAAAAAACAGGACGTTTGGTCATTGCATGCTAAGGTGAAGAGTTAGCATACATTAGCCTATTATACATGGGTAAAGGTAAAGTTAGGAAAAAAGGTAAGTTGCATAGAAAGCTTTACAACGATAACAACAGTAACTGAGGAGAAAAAACAGCACAAAAAACGACCAAACGAAATGAGCTTTTGGTATAAAACACTTTAATAAATAATAGGATTGTTCTAAGAACAAATGAAAATTCCACTAACAAACCAAAATACTTTTTTTTACCAAATATTTGTACAAAATAATTACAAAGGTTTCTGCGCTTTCAGCCCCTCCGGTGGGGCCGAGCACAACGTGAAATCTAACGACAGAAATATGAATTTTGAGTTTGTTCGCATGATATGAATCAGCGTTGTCAACAGAACAAAATAAACATTTGAAAAAACATGATATTCATCAAATAATAGTGATTTTTTTCCCACCACTACAGCTGTGTAGGTCCTAGGTAATGCTAAACGTTTTAAAGGTGGAGTCAGTGATTCTGGAGAAACACTTGTTGCCAAAATCAATTGAGTCAAAATCAGTGAATGTCTCCTCACGATCCACTACCTGTCCATGAGTGTGTGTGTGTGTGTGTGTGTGTGTGTGTGTGTGTGCTGAAAAACAATCCAGTGTTAATACACAGCCTAGGCTCTGTAAACGGGCATGTTGCTAGCTAGGGCCTAGGCAATTCCTGATTTTTTTTTACCCCACACAGTACAGACAGGTAGCAGATCATGAGGAGATATTCACTGATTTTCACCAAAAAAAATAGATTTTGACAACAAGCGTTCTCCAGAATCACTGCCTACACCTTTAACTAGTCCTGTGTATTTCTTAGTGCAGAAACAGACTCCTATACAAACACTTAACAACCAAAACAGTCAACAACATGAACAACAACACAACTTTGTTCCCTTCATTAGACCAGAATAGACACACGAGGAGATGGCAGAAATATATTTAGGACACACACTCAACCTCCGCGATTTGAACCCAATCCAAACCAACACATCTTTTTGATCTGTATATGATGTGGATACTGTGTACTTGCACTATAGGGTCTTACTACGGGATATTTTGCGGATAATTTGTAACCCAAAGTATGTGTCTAAATAACCGGATTGAACCGCTCCGACCCGACCCGCTCTACTCGGTGGAAACGAGGCATTTAGTCTATGTAAAAATGCATTTTAAAAGTAGTGCTCTAGATAGTTTCTTAGTTACCCTGATGGCCTACTAAAGGGCCTTAGGGCAGGCGTTAGCAAGTGGTTTGATTACTCACTAGAATCTCAGCTGCCTTGCCCGGCATCTCCACTGTCAACAGACTGTTAAAATGCTGAATTTATAACTGAAATATACGAGCGAGAGAGAGAGAGAGAGGGGGGGAGGGAGAAAGAGAGAGAGAGAGAAGAGCAGAGAGAGACAGAGTGAGAGGGACAGAGAGAGAGAGACAGAGAGAGGGAGAAAGAGAGAGAAAGAGAGGGATAGAGAGAGAGAGAGAGAGAGAGAGAGAGAGAGAGAGACTGGCAGCAGTGCTTTTTAAAGTTGTTGGGAACCTGTGGTCTGTAAGTGTGTATTGGAAAAGAATAATGTGATGCATCGGAGTGTGTGTGTGTGTGTGGGGGGGGGGGGCTACTTTATTTTGTGTCATATGGAGATTTTCAAAATAAGAATAAGTAATAGATAAGTGTTTTTTTTGAGTCCCAAACATTTAGAAAGGATAGTCAAATCCTTGTTCAAAATCTGTTCAATCTACAATTGAATGCACCAAAAGTTGAGTGGCAAGTGACAAGTAGTCTTTTTACATTTAGCTTCCCCTCATTTCCTTAAAAAGGCTGCAATTAACAACCTTTTCTTGCGTCTAATCTGCAGTTATGTTGCACTAAACTTGTCAGAATTGGCATAAAAGTTGCTACTGTGGGGGCGCTCCGGTGGTGTAGTGGATACAGCGTGTACCATATCGGCTCCGGCCTTCGTTGCAGTGGTCGCGGGTTCAAATCCGACCCGTGGACCTTTACTGCAGGTCATCCCCCCTCTCTCTCTCTCTCTCTCTCTATGTCTCCCCATTTCAACCCTGTACTGTCTAATAAAGCTTAAAAATGCCAAAAAATAATCTTAAAAAAAAAATTGCTACTGTGCATAAATCTCCAGACAGTTTTGTGTGTAGGGGATTTTAACTATATTTAACAAGTAAATAAGGGGACGCATATTCAGTCATATTCAACGATTGTCAGGGACAAAAAAATTGTGCGTAAATACACCAATAGAGTCTTTCATTGCTGCAAGTTTCATCCTGCAGTATTACAGCTCCGGGAAGAATCAAGAGACCACTACAAATGTTCAGTGTCTCACGTTTTACTATTTATAGGCCTATGTTTGAGTAGAATGAACATTTTGGTTTTATTCTACAAACTACTGACAACATTTCTACCAAATTCAATCCAAAAATATTGTCATTAAAGAGCATTTCCATTACGTAGCCTAATAAAGAGATAAAAAATAGCAGAACAATCCAGACTGGTCTCTTTATTTTTTCCAGAGCTGTATATCAAATTAAAGTTTACTATGGATCAATGAGGAGGGATCGGCTTTCGTAAAGGGTTCATTGACATAAAATTAAAAATGGTGGATCCCCTATATGACCTGCCTTTACACTGATTATTTCACACAGGATTTTAACAAATAATTGTTTTTATTAATGACAAACATAAATACAGCCGATTGGTTGTGAAAATCCAGCATGAAATGTAGAAACATAATTTAGCATTGAAATGAAAGACACTTAACATTGCCTAGTCGATGGGTTGGCCCACATGAGGTCTCTTGATAGAGAATTTGAAACACTGGATACTAGAATTAGAAAAAATAAAATGTAGCCATAAAAATTGTAGTTCTAGAGGGGGCATTTTTTTTTGTCAAGTAGGATGCCCCATAAGATTTGTCGAATTATAGGTGGTAAAATAGCTTTTCAACATCATTTGAATGTCTGAAATTTACACTAACACTTATAAAAGATGATGTTTTGCAGGTGGGGTGGCCTTAAAAAATCTATTTTGGGGGATCAAAACAATCCCTCAAACATCAAAATTCACCCCGGAACTCTCCATTGAAATGAACTGGACTTATAGGTTTTATTATAGTTGTAGCACTGACTACTCAGAAACCTTTCTAAATGATTGACAGGCCTGAGGAACCCTTTGACAAACTGTGTTTTTGTGTTTTTAACCACTGTGACTGTGAAACAAAAACAGAAGATTCAGAAGACAAATAGACAATAACAATCAGTTTTCGTTATTTTTAAACCAACGCTCATGAGTCAGAGGAAACCGGAGACACAGTCTGAAAAAACCTGTATAAAACCTGTCAACAAACACACTGATAAAACGGAATGACATCATAAAAAAAAAAAAAAAAAAAAAAAAAAAAAAACAGCAACAAAAATTTGTCTCATTCTTTAGAATAACTATCATACAAAGCATCACTTAAGTTACTAAATTCAAATATTCAAATATACACAGAAATTTTTTTTTTATATTTACATATGTACATTGCAAACGCAAAAACTGTGGTATGAAGAGTTTCTTTTTTTTTTAACTAGGACATCTTTCCCTTTATATGTATTTGAAAAAATCTGCATAAACTCTATAAAGGAAGAGAAAAAAAACATAAAGGGCTGAAGGCACTTTCCTACCAAAATAAAATACTCAAAAATCTTTTGTGTGGACTCGCGGAAAAAGCAATAAGTGACAATTATTTTGAAAGGATATGTGTATGGTTTAAGCGTTAACACAAAATGGAAAGGGTGTTTATGAATGTAAACAAAAAACAAAACAATGCTCATGCCAGTATGTATCATACAGTGGATTCTCTGTGCCAACTTTTCAATAAACTTAAAATGTATATAAAATATTTTTTTTTCTTATTTTTTTTTTATTTTTTTTTAGTATAAAATTGAAGAAGACAGTGTAGAAAAAGGCCCGTTAGGTTTGGGCTAAGGCAGACAGGAAATGGAACAGTAACAATGTTAGCAGCTGCCAGCCAGTCACGTTTACCCTGCGTTCCAAATCACATACTCTTTCTTTTTACTACACTACATACTAAAGTACAGAAGAGTTTTAGTCTTTTTTCTACACTACATACTAAAGTACAGAAGAGTTTTAGGGCCACAGACAGGAGAGAAAAAAAAATCAGATAAGGAAATTTTTTTTATCATTATGTCGAGAAATGTCAAGAATAAAGACGAATACTCCAAAATGCTATTGGAGTTAGTGGGGGTATTTATGTAGTTTCAGCGTGCTACAATTGACGCGCATGTATTGGGACATCCTAAATCTTTTTCTGGCGTACTAAATAGTAGGGAAGTATGGGGACTGGAACGCAGGGTTAGTTTAGATCTCAGAGCTCGAGAGGAAAATATTATATAGGCTGTGTTGTAAAAGCCCTACTAACGTCCTCCCTCCTACATACTCAACATGTATATACTACATACTAAAAGCCCTACTAACGTCCTCCCTCCTACATACTCAACATGTATATACTACATACTAAAAGCCCTACTAACGTCCTCCCTCCTACATACTCAACATGTATATACTACATACTAAAAGCCCTACTAACGTCCTCCCTCCTACATACTCAACATGTATAAACTACATACTAAAAGCCCTACTAACGTCCTCCCTCCTACATACTCAACATGTATAAACTACATACTGCCTACTTAACCATCCATTGTGTGTGTGAGGTTCGTCGGACCGTTTACACTGAAGTATACAGAAGCAAATAAGAGTTTAAAAAAGAACTTTTGTGTCGTTTGAAAAAACGCAATGCATTGTGGGGCGGTTGAGTAGGAAAAGTAACCTATCGATCCATACACAAAATCTTCCCGGAAGTAAGTACTCATCTGGGCGTTTCTCGCCTACACAAACCTCGCATACACAACCACAACATAATTAGTATGAGTAGGACGTTAGTAGGGCTTTTAGTTTGAGTAGGACGTTAGTAGGGCTTTTAGTATGAGTAGGACATTAGTAGGGCTTTTAGTATGAGTAGGACGTTAGTAGGGCTTTTAGTATGAGTAGGACGTTAGTAGGGCTTTTCCAACACAACATAGGTGAGCGTTAGTTCTGATGAGGCAACGTGGAAATCTACGGAAGAGGATTAGGGCCAAAAAAATGAGAGGAGGACATTTTTCTTTCTTTTGTACTTTGAGAAAAAAAGTCGAAATGTGCGAGAATAAACTCTCTCACACACACACACACACACACACACACACACACACACACACACACACACACACACACACACACTCTCTCTCTCTCACACACACACACACACACACACACACACACACACACCAGACACTCTCTCAAATAAAACATAGACGATGCATCTTTGCTATCGTTATGAGGCAGTCAATGGGCTACAACCTCTTTTTGTCTGAATTCGTTTTTTATATATATATATATTTTGCACAATAAGCTTACAAATATTTTAGATTCAAATTCAAATTCCTCGATTGCTTTCTCCCTCCCATGGCCCTAATAGCTTTCCGTAGAAAAACAACGACAGATTGTAAACAGCAAAAAAAAAATTAAAAAAATTGGAGCGGTGAAAAGAAAGTTCCTCTTGATTCCAACAGAGTGTCCATTGAAGTAAAATCCAGAAGCTGTGATTGTGTATAATCCACGTCCATTTTTTTTTTTTTGTCATTTTTTGTTTGTCACTTTTTTGGGTAAAATAAGCCTCCGTGCAGACGCCGAAAAAGTTAAATAAGGTGTCACGAAAAAGAACAAAAAAACAACAACAATAATAATAATAATAATAGGAAATGAAATGAAAGCATCTGTGATCTTCACTTTTGGTGCTTTCTCTTTTAAGAAGTTTGAAAAGTCAGTGACATTGAGAAGACATCGCAGATTCATCGCAGTCCGTCGTCCTGTCTCGCTGTTCATACATAATGGTCTTTAATATCCTCGCTCAGTTTCGCTGCGTTCAGATTTTTACACCGGTTGTCTTTTGGGCTGTACGCTGTCCGGTGTGGGGCTTTCACTGGCCCGCTGCGTGACGTACAAATCACCCCTCCAAGACCTCCACCCTTACCCCAACCCCTGTCCTGTGCCCCAGCTACGGAGCACTTCGCTGGGGTAAACCTCTCCCCCATCTCCCCCATGCCTCCTGGAGCTTTCTCCTCATCCTCCTCGCGCTCCTTCTCTAACTCCACCTCGTCCCCTTCCTCTCCTTCTTCTTCGTGGCCTTCTGCGCCGTCTGACGGGCCAATCAGCTTCTTGCATTCGTTGTGAATGTCCTTGTCGCGGTTTTCCTTGGCGATTACGTTGCTACGCAGAGGTTCCAGTTGGTTGTTGACGGTAGTGGAGTCTTCTGTCGATCGCACGGCTCTCTCTCTCTCTTTCTTCCTCTTGCGCGTCCACCACACACACACCACGATGCAGAAGAGCCAGAGAAGGCTGAATACACAGCACAGCACGGGAACCAGGTAGCCTGAAGGGAGGGGCAGAGGACAGACATGTTAGAAGGGTCATTATCAGCACTTGATACAGAGCACTTGACCCCATGTACAGACTAAAAACAATTATTTTTCACAAAAAACAGCTCGTATAGACAGACAAGAGTCGTGGCTTTCAAGAAAGCAAAGTTTTTTTGTTAAATGGATGTTTGATTAAGTTAATTAAGTGTGTTTGCAGAAGACAGGTCTCCTTCAATACAAAGTGAATGGAGCGCTCTTCAATGTTTTCCCCACGATGGGCGTGGCCTATTTCATGCACT
>OX442363.1:29641096-29643459 GCA_949357725.1 Hyperoplus immaculatus
GTGTTTGTGTGTGTCTATCTGCGCGTGTGTGTGTGTGAGAGTGTGTGTGTGTACGTGCATGTGCGTCTATCTATGTGTGTGTGTGTGTGTGTGTGTGTGCTTCTATCCGTGTGTTTGTGTGTGTCTATCTGCGCGTGTGTGTGTGTGTGTGTGTGCGTGCGTGCGTGCGTGCGTGCATGTGTGTGTGCGCGTGTGTGTGACAGAGGGGATTAACTGTGTGCTGTGCGGTTCAATTAGGCCAAACAATAGAGAAGAGACCAGCTGTGCTCCCCGGGACCAACACGCCTTCTATTGACTCATTCACACACGTCTTGTCCCGCCCTAAAAGTGATTGACAGGCCACTTAAACGTCACTGTATAGAGCATCCAGCCTTAGTACTGCCTATTGTGTATGAAGTTATAAGTGTATAAAGCTATAGTGCGTAACTTTTTCTTATACAGCTCCGGAAAAAATGAAGAGACCACTCCAAATTTTTCAATGTCTCTTGTTTTTACTCTTTAGAGGCATATGTTTGAGTACAATGAACATTTTGGTTTTTATAATATAAACTACTGACAACATTTCTACCAAATTCACAATAAAAATATTGTCAATTACTTTCAATAAGTAATGTAGAGATGAAGATTGAAGAAAAATCCAGACTGGTCTCTTAATTTTTTTCCTGGGCTGTAGTATCAGGTTTGATCAAATGGGGAAAGTTAATTTGGGGTGTTCACGTATTCCTTTTTTATTTATTTTTTTAAGCTATAGTGCGTAACTTTTTCATACAAATGAATGCTGGTTACATTCAAGCCATCGCCAAAACAAGTAGACACAAAGTTGATTAAGCCTATTATCAGCTCCACAAAACTCTCTCTGTATTTCTCAGTATGGCAGCGTTTACAAACTGGTGCCCCCCCCCCCCCCCTGACACTGGTGCAGGAGCTCAGAAAAATCCAAGAAGAGCCCAAGAAATGTTTCAGTTGTTGATTCTACTGCTAAGACAAAAACCTGGACGTACAGCAGAAGGTATAAAATCCATGCGCCATCACTGAAGGCTTTAACTCATGTAGACAGAGACTTAATAAACTTTGTGTCAACTCGTTTGGCAATGTTTTTTTTAATGTAACAGACATTTATTCACATGAAAAAGTTACGCACTGTAGCTTTAAAGCAAGGGCATGTTACTGTCCATATTCAGAAACACGTTGTAATACTTGTCTCTTTGCTTCAGGAGTTTACAAACAGACCGCGAGCTCTGCAGCTGAGAACCAGACTCTGTGTGTGTGTGTGTGTGTGTGTGTGTGTGTGTGTGTGTGTGTGTGTGTGTGTGTGTGTGTGTGTGATTGTGTGTGTGTGTGTGTGTGTGTGTGTGTGTGTGTGTGTGTGTGTGTGTGTGAGTGTGTGTGTGTGTGTGTGTGATTGTGTGTGTGTGTGTTGTGTGTGTGTGTGTGTGTGTGTGTGTGTGTGTGTGTGTGTGTGTGTGTGTGTGTGTGTGTTCTAACTGACATTTTACTGCAACACGAGTCGGCAGCAAGTGGGAGGGAGGATTTTTTAGTTTTATAAAAGTTTTGTAGAGGAGTTTGGGTAAAACTGTAAAAAGGAAAAACTCAAATGCTCTGTAATGAAAATGTAATATCAGTTGGTCAAAATGTTGATTCAGGAGGGCGCCCTTAGCTCAGTTGGTAGGGCGTCCCCCCCCCCCCCCATCGGCCTCGGCCAGCCAGCGGACCCGGGTTAGATTCCAGCCCGCGGTCGTTCTCTGCATGTCACTCCCCTCTCTGCCCCATTTCACCTGTCTCTACACTATCAATAAAGCATAAAAATGCAAAAAAAAAAAATCTTAAAAAAAAAAAAAAAAACTTTCTGAACAGAAAATAATAAGTTGCCTCAACTTAAACTTTTGGGAATTCTAAGTATGTGGAACTCAAAATTAATTATTTTTTTTCTATTTTAACAGAGTTGACGTCTTTTTCCTCTATCTGTCTCTCAGAACAGCCTTTAAACATCAGAGGAACTAAGAGCTAATCCTCTCCATTAAGAGCTTAGACACACACACACACACACACACACACACACACACACACACACACACCCTGTCCTCCCCCGAGTCTGGGTGGCCAGAGAAAACAGGAGGTTGAAAATAAAAGAACTTAGAGGGAGCCATTAAAGGTGTAGTCAGTGATTCTGGAGAACGCTTGTTGTCAAAATCAGTGAATATCTCCTCATGATCCGCTACCTGTCTGTCTGTCTGTCTGTCTGTCTGTCTGTCTGTCTGTCTGTCTGTCTGTACAGGTGTGCGCTAAAAAAAAAGGTATTTGAATTTTGGAGTTTGAAACACCTTTCTTTTTGATGCTTCAAAATGCGCATAAAAGCTACTGAG
>OX442363.1:29643659-29651159 GCA_949357725.1 Hyperoplus immaculatus
TGGTTGATTCTTCTAGACAGACAGACAGACAGACAGACAGACAGACAGACAGACAGACAGACAGACAGATTAAACCCTGTGTATTGTTATAGGAATGGTTGATTCTTCCATGATGGCGATCATGGGTTACCTGGTTGACATCCGTCACGCGTCCGTCTACGGCAGCGTCTACGCCATCGCCGATGTAGCGCTCTGTATGGGGTTCGCTATCGGTAACACACACACACACACACACACACACACACACACACACACACACACACACACACACATACATACACACACACACATGCACACACACAAAGGCACACACACACACACACACACACACGCAAGCAAGCTCGCAGGAGCACACACAGAGAGAGACACACACACACACACACAAAAACACAGAGGGACGCACATATATGCACGCACACCAGTTAACAGACCATAGGCTGTCTGCTGGCCCTTTCACACCATCGAAAAATTGGAGCCAGTTCGGAGCTAGAGACAGTGTTGGAGCCTATTTAGATAATATTATTCCTTTTGATTGCTTCTGATTGATTATGGTAAAATAATAATTATTTACACTATTTATTTATTATTGTTTTTCTGTAGCCACAGTCAGGGCCCTCCTCCTTGTCAGGTGACCCTCCTCCCGTGATTTGGGAGTGAGGACAGCTGGTGCTGGAAGTGATTTTCTTTTGTCTGTGGAAGGAGTGAGGAGTGATATAGTTTTTTGACCGCTAAATTACAGTTTATATTGTTTATCTGTTTGAAGTCAACCCAGAGATGAGATCGTTTTTGTTTCTGTAAATAAATCGTTATACTTTTGATTGAAACTATCCCTCCGCGAGTGCTTTTTATTTAGTGAGTCTTAGACCTCCTCCTCACGCACTGCTCTAATGTTTTTGACCATCACTTTTTTTGGAACACAAGAGTAGCCATAACAAGTCAAAAAACTTCACTGAAGACTCCAAGGAGAATGGAGAGTGAGAGTCGGTGGCGGAGAAACGGCGGATCCAAGCGACCCCCCGCCGACAGAAGAGGAAGCCGTGAGTAAAATCAGCTGATCGGCTTTATGAATGAATGCGCCGTTGCGTTACAAAGAAACAATTGAACACTGTGGGATGCAAAGTTGTGTACTGTGGATGTGGACTGCAATGATACGGGGATGTCGGAAGGATGTTTAAGGATAAACTAAACGGAAATTAAAGAGATTTGTGATGATGTCTGATGCACCTGAGACCGCAGCTGTGTCTGAGGAGTTGATATCGCGCTTAATTGCTTCGCGCAGAGGCAGATTGGGAGCGTGTACGAGGAAAATAAATGAAATAAAGGTTTTGATGACTGATGTTGGAAATGTTGATAAAGTCAATGACACATTTGAAGCGTTTAAAGGAGCTGTGGATGAATTTGTAAATACTCATAAATCTGTGCAAGAACTCTTGTCGGTGGATGAAAAGGAAACTGACTATTGTGACTGGTATGAACCCAGAATGATGAACCTGAATTATTTCGCAAGAGAGGTTGATTTATGGAAAAGAGAAATTGCACAGTCAAGAGTTGGACCACTGGACAGCATATCAAATGTGTCACGCAAATCAAAGTCTTCGTCTTCCATTTCCTCAGTCTCCTCAGAGTTAAAAAGGGCAAAGGCGGATCAGGCTGCTGCAATGGCACGAGCTGCTGCACTGAAAGAAAAGCTCGCTTTGCAACTGGAGGAAACAAAACTGAAATCAAAGATGGAGCAAATGGAGTTGGATGCAGACCTCGCAGCATCGGCTGCTAAAATAAAAATCCTTCAAAGTGACGAGGTGGAGCAGGAGCCACTGGGTGATGGCATGAATGAGTATTATGGCTCTCACCATGATGAACTAGAAACAAGGGAGAGCAATGTGGAATTCATGCGATTAGGTGCCATACCCAAAACTCCACTTCACCAAACCATCTTAAGCCATCCCAGACCTCCCCCTATGAGTTTCCCAAGACCTCCCCCTATGAGACACATACCAGAAAATAAACCTCAAATAAAGAATGTAACTCAAACATGCAAAACTGGAACTGCAAATCATAATCACACCATAACCCATACTGCACAAGATTACTCAGACAGAGGTGTTAATGCTGCCCATGATAACTTGGATGTCGTTATTCGAAGACAAAAGGACATAGCAGAACTGATTGTCTCACAGCAAAACCTGTCTAAATTACCTGTGAGAGAGATTTCTGTGTTTGATGGTAACCCATTGGCATATCAGACTTTTATCCATGCATTTGAACACTGGATTGAGGACAAAACTAAAAATAATCGGGATAGACTCTACTATCTCGAGCAGTTTACCTCTGGTTTGCCTAGAGATTTGGTTCGTAGCTGTTTGCACATGGATGGAGGCAGGGGCTATAGTGAAGCAAGACGCCTTTTAAAAGAGCACTTTGGGGATGAAATAAAGATTTCTGGAGCTTACCTGGAGAAAGCCTTGAACTGGACAGCGATTAAAGCTGAGGATGGGAAAATGCTGCAGGCATATGCAATGTATTTGAGAGGATGCTGTAATGTAATGCAAGATTTACAGTATTTACAGGAACTTGAGGTCCCATCAAACCTAAGGCTAATAGCATCCAAGCTACCCTACAAGCTCCGAGAAAGATGGCGAACCACAGCTTATGAGACACAACAGAGAACTGACAGGAGAGTCAGATTCCAGCACCTTGTGGATTTTGTGGAAAAACATGCTAAGATGCTTTTGGATCCATTGTTTGGTGACATTCAAGACCAATTCACAATGAAAGGATCTATCCCAAGGGGCAAACATGAACTAAAACCAATAAGAGGCAAAAACAGCAGCTTCGCTACTTCAGTAGCAGTGAATACAGAGAAAGCAGGATGCACTGTAAAGCAATCAGCTGTTGCACAAACACCTCCTCAAACCACACCCAGTCCTATCGTCCCTTCCTGTGGATTCTGCCATGGGAAACATGCTCTGATTGACTGCTCACGATTCAAAACACAGTCACATGACAACAAGGTTGAATTCTTAAGAAGCCATGGACATTGCTTTGGTTGCCTACTAAAAGGTCATATAAGCAAAAATTGTAAGAGAAGATTAATGTGTCAAGTGTGTCAAATGAAACATCCTACTGTACTCCATATTTATAATGCAAGAGGCCCCAAACAGGAAAATCGAACAAAGGCCACTGCCGAGGCAGAAGAAACCCCTATAAGCAGCGCTCTTGTTTCAGCAGGTGATGCAACTGGGGCCGGGAGGGACTGCGCACTTGCGATTCTTCCAGTCAGAGTTAAGGTGGCAAATGGGAGCAGGTACATTCAGACCTATGCTTTCCTCGATCCCGGCAGCACGGCAACGTTTTGCACAGAAAACCTAATGAACCAGCTAAATGTAAAAGGACGCAAAACAGAGATACTTTTGCGAACAATGGGACAGGAGAAGCCTGCAGGGACCTATGAGGTCAGAGGACTGGAGGTGGGGAACTTGGAGGGCTGCACATATCTGGACCTGCCGAAAGTTTACACACAAGGCAAAATCCCTGTCTCAAAAGAAAACATAATCACTCAAGCTGATTTGAAGAGATGGCCCTATCTCAATGGTATCCAGTTAAAGGAAATTGAGGCAGACATTGAACTCCTCATTGGAACTGATGTTCCTCGAGCAATGGAGCCGTGGAACATAATAAACAGTCATGAAAACGGACCATATGCAGTCCAGACCTTACTGGGATGGGTGGTAACTGGACCACTCAGTGTTGATAGTGCTGCAGAATATGCTGGGCCCATTGCTGTGTCAAGTAACAGAATCTCTGTTGTTGAGTTGAAGGATCTACTCGTCAGACAATATAACCAGGATTTCTCTGAGAACATGTACGATGAGAAAAATGAGATGTCAGTTGAGGATAAACGTTTTATGGAGATTGCTTCCAGCTCAGCATTTCTTAAAGATGGCCACTATCATCTACCACTGCCCTTCCGGGATAAAGCCAAGGTCATGCCTGATAACTATCACACGGTAAAGGAACGCACACTGCACCTTATGAAAAAATTCAAGAAGAATAAGATGTATGCTGAAGAATACACCTCTTTTATGGAGGACATTCTCAAAAAAGGTTATGCAGAAAAGGTTCCACCTCAGCAGCTTCACAGAGAGGATGGACGGTTGTGGTACATCCCACATCACGGTGTCTACCACAAACGAAAACTCAAACTGAGGGTGGTGTTTGACTGTACATCCTCATTTCAGGGAAAATCTCTGAACAAGGAGCTCCTCCAAGGTCCAGACTTAACAAACACCCTCATTGGAGTGCTATTGAGATTTCGCCAAGAACAAATAGCAGTTATGGCAGACATTGAGGCGATGTTTTATCAAGTACATGTTGATGAAAAGGACAGAGACTTCCTGAGGTTTTTGTGGTGGCCAGAGGGTGATATCAGCAAACCACTTGGTGTTTACAGGATGAAAGTTCACCTCTTTGGCGCTGTATCATCCCCGAGCATTGCTAATTTTGCCCTGCGTCAAACTGCTGATGACAACCAGAAGCATTACTCTGATGAAGTTATGAAAACAATCAAAACTAACTTTTATGTGGATGATTGCCTCCGATCTGTGGCAACAGCTGACCAAGCCATAAAGCTCGTCAAAGATCTCACTGAAGCCTGCAGTCAAGGAGGCTTCACCCTGACAAAATGGGTCAGCAATAACTGTGAGGTGTTGGCAAGCATTCCTGTGCATCACAGAGCAAAAGCAGTCAAGGAACTGGACCTCGATAAAGAAAAGCTGAAAGAACAAATCACAGTTGAACCGGCACTTGGAATCCACTGGAACATGCACAGTGACACCTTCAGCTTTAAAGTAACTGTAAACAGCCGGCCTGCAACCAGAAGAGGGATACTCTCAACAGTAAGTTCAGTTTATGACCCATTAGGTTTTCTCTCACCTTTCATCCTGAAAGCCAAACAACTACTCCAAGAACTCTGCAAAACCAGATATGGATGGGATCAAGTTATTCCTCAGGAATTTGCAAGGCCCTGGCATAGATGGATGGAGGAGTTAAACCAATTACGGGAGTTTCAAGTAGCAAGATGTATAAAGCCTGACAACTTTGACCCAGTGGAGACTGCTGAGCTGCATCACTTCTGCGATGCAAGTGAGTCAGGTTATGGTACAGTAAGCTATCTTAGACTAACAAATCACCAAGGCATAATTCATACCTCCTTCATATTTGGAAAAGCCAGAGTCTCACCTCTCAAGCAGATCACCATCCCCAGGCTTGAACTCACTGCAGCGACACTGGCTGTAAAAGTGGATCGGATGCTGAGGAAGGAGCTGCACTTACCACTCACAGATTCAACTTTCTGGACAGATAGTACGTCTGTATTGAAATACATTCACAATCAAACCAAGAGATTTCATACATTTGTAGCCAACAGAGTTGCAGTGATCCAGGATCTCTCCCACACAAGCCAGTGGAGATACATAAGTTCAAAAGAAAATCCAGCTGACAGCGCCTCCCGAGGGTTGCATGTGGAATCCTTCTTAAGATCAAGATGGCTGAAAGGTCCTGAATACCTGAGCAGAGAGAGAAGGACATGGCCAAAGGTCACACAAGATCTAGGAGAGATATCAGCAAATGACCCAGAGGTGAGAAAGGTCGTTACAGTTAACAGTGTGGAAAAGGAGATCACAGTCAACAGTGTGAGGATTGAAAATCAACATCCCATATGCACATTAATCAAGTATCACTCATCATGGAACCGACTTCAGAAATCTGTGGCCTGGATATTAAAGGTGAAAAGAATACTTCAACTGCTAAGTCAGCTAAGAAAGAATCAGACACATGGGTCTTCAAAGACGAAGAAAGAAGTAAAAGACAAGCATGGAACACAAAACCTATCAGTGGAGGATATGCAAGAGGCAGAGAGAGCTATCATCTGCTTTGAACAAAGACGCTACTTCAGCCATGAATTCACTCACCTGGAAAATGGCAAAACCCTCAGTTCAAGAAGCACCATCTACAAGCTGGATCCGATTTTTGATAACGGCATCCTGAGAGTAGGAGGTAGAATAAACAAAAGTGCAATGCCAGTGCACCAGAAAAACCCAATTATTCTCCCTAAAGGGTCTCACACCTCTCACCTCATCCTACAACATATCCATCATCAAGTTGGACACTCAGGGAGAAGTCATATGCTTTCCAGGCTAAGGCAAAGGTTTTGGCTCCCTCATGCAAACACCTTAGCGAGGAAAATCATCAGAAACTGTGTATTTTGCAGACGCATGCAGGCACGACCTGGAGAACAGAAAATGGCAGATCTTCCTGCGGATCGATTGTATCCAGACTTACCACCTTTTAGTCACGTTGGCATTGACTACTTTGGTCCCATTGAAGTGAAGAGGGGACGAGCTCAAGTGAAACGTTGGGGGGTCATCTTCACCTGCCTGGTGAGTCGAGCTATCCACCTGGAGATGGCAAATTTCCTCACCACAGACTCATGCATAAACGCTATACGCAGATTCATCTGCAGAAGAGGATCAGTTGTAAGTATCAGGACTGACTGTGGGACAAATTTCATCGGGGCCCAAAGGGAACTGCAAGAAGCTCTGAAAGAGCTAAATCATCAGAAAATTCAAAACACCTGTCTGACAGAAGGAATAAAATTGATTTTTAACCCTCCTTTTGGAGCCCACTACGGCGGAGTCTGGGAGAGACTGATTAAACTAGTCAAAAAGATCCTCACATCTGTTCTAAAACAACAAACACTGGACGATGAAACTCTATCAACAGCGCTGTGTGAAGTAGAAGCCATCCTAAATGACCGACCAATAACTACAGTGTCAAGTGACCCCAATGATTTGGAACCGCTAACCCCAAACCATTTGCTTCAGCTGAAGGCGAAAACAACAATGCCACCAGGAGTTTTTGAAAAACATGATCAATATTCCAGAAAGAGATGGAGACAGACACAATATCTTGCAGATCTCTTCTGGAGACGTTGGACAAAAGAGTATCTTCCGCTCATGCAGGAAAGAAGCAAGTGGAACAGCATAAGAAGGAACTTGAGTCCTGGGGATCTGGTCGTCATCGTTGACAACACAGCACCAAGGAACTCATGGATGATGGGCCTCGTCATGAAGACATTTCCAGATGACAAGGGCTTCGTGAGAAGTGTTTTGGTCAAAACCAAAACCAGTTTGATTCAACGACCGATAGACAAGCTCTGTCTTCTAATGGAGGCAGCAGGATGAACGGAGGGAGGCCGTGATCTTCCAGCCTTCACTATGGACTGTTTCAAATACTTTGACATGATTATGAACTTTGACATGATTATGAACTTTGATAGGACAGAAAGTCATCATTAAGTAACTAAATGAACTTTGAATTTGAAGAAGTATAATTAATTTCCATTACGTAATTATTCTATGGGCTCCTTTGAATTTTATTTGTGTAATTGTTTTGCTAAAGCCAACAATTAGGGGCCGGGATGTTGGAGCCTATTTAGATAAT
>OX442363.1:29656159-29663659 GCA_949357725.1 Hyperoplus immaculatus
CGACATTGACAGTAAAACACAAGGGGGGGGGGGGGGATTCGTTTGCGTTTGCACAAGCCTACACAGATTCCAACACATTTGCAGATGCAGAAATGTCTGAGCTCAGCTGATGATTCTTGATGAATCAGCTAAAGGTGTGGATCAAAGCTGCCCAACCCAGAGAGATCAGGAGAGATCTGGTTAAACCATAATGACATAACGGAGGACATCAAGGCACTTTCAAAGACAAAACAGGCCATTTTAAACCTGCAGTGTGTAGAATTTTGGGTTTTATTTCCTAGCAGATTTTGTAGAAAGTAATTATAATATCCATAAGTACATTTAATTTAGTGCATAATAGCTGAACATTTTTTTTTAAATTATTTTAGATAGATAGATAGATAGATAGATAGATAGATAGATAGATAGATAGATAGATAGATAGATAGATAGATAGATAGATAGATAGATAGATAGATAGATAGATAGATAGATAGATAGATGGATGGATGGATGGATGGATGGATGGATGGATGGATGGATGGATGGATGGATGGATGGATGGATGGATGGATAGATAGATAGATAGATAGATAGATAGATAGATAGATAGATAGATAGATAGATAGATAGATAGATAGATAGATAGATAGATAGATAGATAGATAGATAGATAGATAGATAGATAGATAGATAGATAGATAGATAGATAGATAGATAAATGTTTCTTACCAGGGATGAGGGTTGCAGTCAGATAGATAGATAGATAGATAGATAGATAGATAGATAGATAGATAGATAGATAGATAGATAGATAGATAGATAGATAGATAGATAGATAGATAGATAGATAGATAGATAGATAGATAGATAGATAGATAGATAGATAGATAGATAGATAGATAGATAGATAAATGTTTCTTACCAGGGATGAGGGTTGCAGTCATCAACATCTGCAGAGCAAAGAAAAAGAAGTCACGAATCAGTAACTTTCAAATTTCAATTAAAATATTGAAAAGTGCTGCTTCCGTTTATGTTATATATTTGTGTTCAGTTTATGACCTGTAAAAAATGTTATCATGTCAACCAAGTCATAATTGCGAGAGGGAGGCTTTTTTTGGAAGGCCGCCAAGTTAGACATATAGTGTAAATCTAACCTAAAAACCTACTTAACCAGTGAAAATATGAAGGTGTATTGAACTTTGAGAACCTATGTAGTATAAATGTGCAAAATAAAATTTAAATCGGTTCATCCTAGCCTGAGAAAAGGCAGAAAGAGTGTTTTATGGTCTCACTGTCTAACCCTACATTTTCCCATGCGTGACATCACACATGGTATAATGTAGGGTTAGGATTAACAGGACAGCTGGGCCAAGGCAAGACTGAGGGAAGACTGAGGGAAGAAAAACCTCATTCATTATGTTATAATAGTGATTTTATAATGATAGAGGGCCAGTTCCGTATGGGTGAAGTATTCCTTTAACTCTAATAATAGTGAGCTTAAGTCAGAAAGAGTTATTCTTTACTGTAACACCTCGATAAACTCTACAATCATGCAACTGTCTCGACTTGCCCAAGGAAGAAAAACGCTCTCAAGTTGTAGATATTGGAATCTGTCTCAACTCCTCACTTCACCCTTATGCTAACCCTCCATCCCCTATGACATAACCATGGCAGAATATCCAATAGTGAATTACTCTGTGCAATCTTAGCACTGTTCTCAAGGTTATCTATTTATTTATTTTATTTTAACCTTTATTTATACAGGTAAATCCCATTGAGACCGGAGACTCTTTTACAAGGGAGACCTGTTTTCCTTTCCCACGTTACCATTCACACACACATTCGTACACCGATAGCAGCAGGCTAACTATCGACATTCACACGAGGCAAGGTGGTTTAAGTGTCTTGCCCAAGGACACAACAACTATGACACAGGTGGCAGGGCGGGGAACGAACCTCCAACCCTTTGATCATCGGCCGACCCGCTCTACCAACTGAGCCACAGTCACCCCAACAACAGAAGGATTTGTTCGTATGTTGTTAATTCATGATAATTTTTTTCTTCTTAGGAAAAATGCCCCCCAAAAAAAGTGTACTCCAACGTTGACTCTGTGCATCCTTAGCACTGTTCTGAAGGTTAATAGAGAAGGATTTCTTCATTTTGTTAATGGTCTGATTTATGATTTTACATTTCTTCATATAGTGGAGCGGCTAACATGAGTCTCCATGGGCTGTCACTCGACAAGAAAATTGTTCTCATAGAAATGTATTGGTTTTTTTTGGGGGGGCGCCCTTAGCTCACTTGGTAGTGCGTCCCCCCCCCATGGGCCTCGGCCAGCAGCGGACCCGGGTTCGATTCCAGCCCGCGGTCATTCTCTGCATGTCACTCCCCTCTCTGCCCCATTTCAACTCTGTCTCTACACTATCAATAAAGCATAAAAATGCCAAAAAAAAAAACCTTAAAAAAAATTAATAATTAATGGGGTTTTTTCATAAAATATATGTTTTTTCATCTCATAGTCTCGGACAATTTTCTCGCCAAGTGACCCATGGATATTGAATGATTGTAGCACTTATCCGCTCCACTATTAAAAACATGGCGAAAACAGGGTCTTACTCTGAGCACAGGTGTTCCCCTCCCAGCCGTCTTTACAGATGCAGGTGAAGGCTTCTCCTCCTCCGACACACGTTCCTCCATTCTCACACGGGCCAGAGTCACACGTGCTGTTCTTGGCTAGAAAAAAATAAATAATATTTTTTAAGCTCTTCAGAAAGTGTATTTAAAGATAGATCCTTGAAATGTACAGTACTGTCTTGTTTTTGAAGGGGGTCCAACATGAAACATACAAAACAACATAGAAAGTCTAAAAACAACTCACACACACACACACCACTAATACAGTCACACACACACACAAACACACACACACGCACACACACACACACACACACACACACACACACACACACACACACACACACACACACATTAATCCCATAAACCAACAACACCACTTGTACAGTAAAGCTAAATACATACATAAAAAAAAATATATTCTAAGAAATTCATTCACATTAAAAACGTACTATCACGTCATATTATTCCACCCTTACCACCTGAGCCATAACAGTGTATTAAAGCTGGGGTGGAGAATTTGG
This sequence comes from Hyperoplus immaculatus, assembly GCA_949357725.1. Classification (NCBI taxonomy): domain Eukaryota; kingdom Metazoa; phylum Chordata; class Actinopteri; order Uranoscopiformes; family Ammodytidae; genus Hyperoplus; species Hyperoplus immaculatus. The sequence continues at coordinate 29,659,301 of OX442363.1, forward strand.
GGAGAAAATAGCAGTTGGGATAGAGATTTGAACAGTTGACATTCCCAACAGCCAATAAGAACAGAGAATCGTTTTTTTTTTTTTTTTTTTTTATAGAATCGGAGCCTCACTCTGATTGGTCAAAGTGTACCGTTCATGTTAATTTTGACCAATCAGAAATCACATGCCCCACCTTTAACAGCATAGTGGGGGCCTTACCTGTGTTGCAGGTGCTGCCCCCCCAGCCCGAGGGACAGCTACAGAGGAAAGAGTCTCCGTGATCGAAGCACGTTCCTCCATTACTGCAGGTAGACGAGTCACACTGGCTCTCACCTGGAACAAGGAAAATATAGGGGAAATTATATCAAGCTGTCTGTCTGTCTGTCTGTCTGTCTGTCTGTCTGTCTGTCTATCTATCTATCTATCTATCTATCTATCTATCTATCTATCTATCTATCTATCTATCTATCTATCCATCCATCCATCCATCCATCCATCCATCTATCTATCTATCTAGCCATCCATCCATCCATCCATCTTGCTATCTGGTAGTATGGTGTCCTATGTATTTACTGTCCTGTGTTCTGAACTATTTTCACATTTTTAAACTCAACCATAAAAACTATTATGTTTTGAATACGCTTGTACACCAACTAACATCCCTGTGTTCTCCTGTATAATATCCTCATCTCAAACATGTTGTCTCTGAGCCAGTGTGCTGATGAGCTGTTATTACTCTAGCTCCAAAGTGGAGTAAAGTGAAGTCGTAAAACAAGCCCGCACAGCAGCCGGTGTGTGTGTGTGTGTGTGTGTGTGTGTGTGTGTGTGTGTGTGTGTGTGTGTGTGTGTGTGTGTTCCTCAGTGTGTGTGTATATTTATATGTGTATGTGTGTGTGTCTGTATGTGTGTGCATTTCTCAGTGTGTGTGTATGTGTGTGTGTGTATATTTATATGCGTGTGTGTGTGTGTGTTTCTCAGTGTGTGTGTGTGTGTATATTTATATGTGTGTGTGTATATTTATATGTGTATGAATGTGTGTGTGTCTGTCTGTGTGTGCGTTTCTCAGTGTGTGTGTATGTGTGTGTGTGTATTTATATGTGTGTGTGCGTTTCTCAGTGTGTGTGTGTGCGTTTCTCAGTGGGTGTGTGTGTGTGTGTGTGTCAGCAGCCAGTGAGAGCATCATGATTCAGACAGGAGAGGTGAGAGGCTGAGGTAGTTAAAATATATCAGACCTGACATGCAGGAGAACATGACAGAGTACACTTACTGTAAAGTCGCTTACTGGAAAGTGTACGCTAAACTAAACGTAATGAATGACACAAATATGGCTTCATAAGATCTTCACAGACATACAAATTATAGTTAAAGGTGCAGTGTGTAATATGAGATCATCAAGAAAGTTCTACAAAGTTCTAGAATGCAACGCTCCCTGGGTAACCCCAACCCTTTAGAATAATAACAGAAGCTACAGTGGCCTTCAAGGACAAGAACAATTCTAAATTTTAAACAATTCACCTGATGACATTCCAACTATGACACTTTCAAGATGGCGGCACTAGGCCTTGGTCCAAAATATGCAGAAATATGGACATATATGAGACCCTTTCTAAGGGAAAAAAAATTATTAAAAAAAAAAAAATTCAGCTATTATGCACTAAATTAAATGTACTTATGGATATTATAATTACTTTCTACAAAATCTGCGAGGAAATAAAACCCAAAATTCTACACACTGCACCTTTAAGGGGCCAGTTTCACATACGTGGATTAAGCCTAGTCCAGGACTAAATGGAATTTTTAATAGAGATTGTCCATTGATTACACAATTTAGTCCAGGATTTGGCTTAATCCATGTCTGTGAAACTGGCCCAAGATGTCATAACAATCTCTTAACCCATGTATGCTGGATGCAACGTCTGCATGTTATGGATGCGCCGGTGAAATGCAAATGTAATTCGCTGAAATAGGGGAAGGTGGGGTGATTTGTGCGTTTTGGAAGTTGCAAAACCCCTTGTTTCTAGAAAACCGTGGAAAAAATTGGAAATGTGACCACATATTTAAGAAGAGCCATCCATTTGACTCATCCTGTAAAGAAGGGAGACACAAGGAATAAGATATAAGCACATTTAAGCTCAAAAAACTGTGTTTTGCCTTTCAAAGTAAAATTTCCATGATCAAGGTTTTTTGATTATTGTGTCTGAACAATTATAGACACGTTTGAAAACATTTGACACATGTTTTAGTGCTTTGGTATGCTACACTTTGAGTCTATATAGTTAGCACAATGTCAACCCTAAATTGCTGCATCATGCCTATTATCCAAAATTCTGGGGATGGGGTGATTTGTGCGCAAGGGCCTGGGTGAGTTATAAGTAAGTAAGTAAGTAAAATGTATTTATAAAAGCACATTTATGACAGTTTGCACTGTCCAAAGTGCTGTACATAGTGCATTCAGTAGGTAAACAATGAAGGTACAATAACAATAACCAAAATAAAAGACGTAAAGCCCATACATCCACATAAACACAGATAGTAGTGCAGAGGTAAGTAAGTAGTGCAGAGGTTAATGGGGAGGAAACACCAGGGTGTACATATGGGTTTTGAGCCTTGATTTAAAGGCAGAAATGTAGGGGGAATCACATTTGTCAGGTGGCAGTTGGTTCCACAAGCACGGAGCAACTAGTGCAAAGTACATTTCTGAGAGTTGTGCCAGTGGCATGGCTGTATACGCTGGTCACCAAAAGAAAGTGATTGTCTACAGTAGCTCAGAAGAGAGTGACATCTCAATTCCACTTAACGACACCACTGATGAGAGTTCAGATGGCCAGAAAGATGATGATGGTGACTTTGTCATTGTGACACAATGACGCACAAATCACCCCACTACGTGGGGTGATTTGTGCGACAAGACAACTTTTTTTCCGAAAGCTATATTTCTTAAACAGTTTATTCCAGATCCAAAGTTTTTATTGCCAGGGATGCACAACATCCTGAAATATATGTACATATTTGAGTTGGAGACATAACTGTCAAGGCCTCACTTTAAAATCACTTTGAGTAAAAAGTTGCACAAATCACCCCACCTTCCCCTATATGTGTGGAAGGCAATAATTATTATTTTTCTATTGATGATTTAAAAGAAAATGCTGACACATTATAAGGGAAAATGCAGTGATTCACAGTTAAAGTCAGTGGTATAAGCTTTTAGATTTTTTAGATTTCAAATATCTATGTGCTACAGAGGCTGAGGAATTTGATATTTTCTCAACTTTTTCATGATGTTTATTGAGCTGTCTGTGTGTGTGTGTGTGTGTGTGTGTGTCTGTCTGTGTCTGTCTGTCTGTCTGTCTGTCTGTCTGTCTGTCTGTCTGTCTGTGTGTGTGTGTGTGTGTGTCTTTCTGTCTGTCTGTGTCTGTCTGTCTGTGTCTGTCTGTCTGTCTGTCTGTCTGTCTGTATGTGTGTCTGTCTGTCTGTCTGTCTGTCTGTCTGTCTGTCTGTCTGTGTAAAGTGGACTTAGTTCTTAAAGGGTTAACATAGTAACTCACGTGAGTGGCAGGTCTTCCCCTTCCAGTTGTCCACACAGTTGCAGTAGAAGTCGTTCAGCAGATCGACACACTGGCCTCCGTTCTGACACGGGTTCCTGTTGCATTCATTCACATCTAGAACCGCAGAAAACAATGGGTCAGAGTCGATTATCGATTTTATATTTTGATAACATTAAGCTGCTCTGGGGGGCGCCCTTAGCTCAGTTGGTAGGGCGTTCCCCCCCATGGGCCTCGGCCAGCAGCAGACCCGGGTTCCATTCCAGCCCGTGGTTGTTCTCTGCATGTCGCTCCCCTCTCTGCCCCATTTCACCTCTGTCTCTACACTATCAATAAAGCATAAAAATGCCAAAAAAAATATCTTAAAAAAAAAAAATTGTTTGTTATTCCAATTAAATTAATAAAATGTTATGAATAGGTTATACATATCATTAGTGTTTAGTCAATCTGGAGATTTACACACACAAAACTACGGTTAATGTTCATTCACTTCTCACTAAATCTAGAATATATATATTTTTTTGTATGATTATTTAAATTTTGGTTGAATTTTTATTAACAACAAGCAAACTCGTAAATATCAAATGTAGTATCGCCAATTGTATAGATAGATTGTATAGAGATAAATGGATTACAAGAAGCGAATATAATAAATATTTTTATTTTTATTTTACAATGGAAAAGGGGTAGGATTAAATAAGTGTACTTCTTCCTGCTCCTTTTCAGGCATATCACATCAATACAGATTTTTTTTATTTTTTTTTATTTTTGGGAAGTCATTTAAGGATACATTTTGTTTATTGTATTTTTATGCTTTTAATTTAGTTTTGTATTGTTT
>OX442363.1:29666159-29676159 GCA_949357725.1 Hyperoplus immaculatus
CGGGCAGAAGCACTGGAATGAGTTGATCCCATCGATGCAGGTCCCTCCGTTTCTACAGGGCGACGACGCACAGTCATTGATGTCTGTGGGCAAAGACAGGAGAGAGATTTATACAGATTACTTTCAATAAACAATAATTTCCTTGTCCTATAAAGAATTGTTTGTTTGTTTTTAAGAGAGGAGAGATACAGCTCTGGAAAAAAATGAAGAGACCACTCCAAATGTTCAGTGTCTCTCGTTTGACTCTTTAGAGGCATATGTTTGAGTAGAATGAACATTTTGATTTTATAATATAAACTACTGACAACATTTCTACCAAATTCCAATAAATGTTTGGTCATTAAAGAGCATTTTCATTAAGTAATGTAGAGATGAAGATTGAAGACAAATCCAGACTGGTCTCTTCATTTTTTCCAGAGCTGTATGATACTGTGAAAAGACTGCTTTAATTTTTGATCCTTGATTTCCACTCTGCATAGCCACTTAACTACAGTCTAGCTCAGACATTGTGGCCTTGTCACCACTCTGTGCCAATTTTGTTTTATCAGCCGACATTTCACATTTCATACTCAGATGGAATGTGTAAATTCACCCAAGCATTGTAAATGAAAAGCTGTGAATTATAACTAAAAAGTGCCATGTGTTCCTGTGATGACATGAAGTGTATTCAGACATGCATCCAAAGCCTCAAAGAAACCTTAACATTGAACAGATTTCATTCTACTCTTTGGACATCATAAAAGCCTTTCATCCAACGGTTTGAGAAAAGCCATCTTGTACTGTTTGTTTCCTTTGACTGTCAACAGCATAGATCAGATGTTCAGTAAAATGGCCAGTCCACTCCATACTGACCGCATGTTATACATTTCAGTTTTTTTTTATATGTAATTTCAAACAATAATTTTCTTGTCCTATAAAGAGTTTGTTTTTCATTTTGGCAACCAAAAAAAAGCGAGAATAATCGGATATGTGAAAAAAGTGTTTTGCACAACAACAGGGTTTCCTAAAGCCTCTTAAATGTTTCAACCAGACCACACAAGATGATATTTTGTGATATTATCTAAGAATTAGAAGCCTCCAGTTATTTTGAGATTTTGAATTTGCAACATCAGACAAACAAAAATAAAGTCCCAGGTTTTTAAAGACCTTCGAAAGATTGATTTAAGATAGTTTAACTTTTTTTTTTTTTTTAGATAATTTTTTGGCATTTTCAAGCTTTATTAGACAGTACAGAGTTGAAATGGGGAGACAGAGAGAGAGAAAGAGAGAGAGAGAGTGAGAGAGAGAGAGAGAGAGAGAGAGAGACAGAGAGAGGGGGGATGACCTGCAGTAAAGGTCCACGGGTCGGATTTGAACCCACGACCACTGCAACGGAGGCCGGAGCCAATATGGTACACGCTCTATCCACTACGACACCGTATCGCCTGAGACATTTTAACTTTTTAAGGATCTGTATGGACAATGTAATGAATCTAGAATCATATTTCCTCCCCCTTCTGCTTGTTAACTAAACTAGAGAGTGATGACTAGCAAAACTGGAGTCTGTATTACCGTAAGAATCGTGTGGTGCCCAGTGAGGGTAAGTGATGATAAATAGATAAATATAGTCTGTCTGTGAGTGTGTGTGTGAGTGTGTGTGTGTGTGTGTGTGTCTGTCTGTCTGTCTGTCCACCTGTGTGTGTGTGTGTGTGTGTGTGTGTGTGTGTGTGTGTGTCTGTCTGTCCGTGTGTGTCTGTCTGTCCACCTGTGTGTGTGTGTGTGTGTCTGTCTGTCTGTCTGTCTGTGTTTGTCTGTATGTGTCTGTCAGTCTGTATGTGTCTGTCTGTCTCTGTCTGTCTCTCTGTCTGTCTGTCTGTCTGCCTGTCTGTCTGTCTGTCTGTCTGTCTGTCTGTCTGCCTGCCTGCCTGTCTGCCTGTCTGTCTGTCTGCCTGCCTGCCTGTCTGTCTGCCTGTCTGTCTGCCTGTGTATTAATCTAATAATGACTCACTCTCGTGGCAGTATGTGCCAGTGAAGCCCGGCTCACAGGAGCAGCTGAAGTTCCCGGCAGGTAAACTGATGCAGCGGCCGTGAGGTCCGCACACATTGGACGAGATGTGCCACACCCTCTTTTGGGTGTCGTTGGTTGCCACGGCGACGGTGCAGCTGTCAATCACTATGGGAGGGAAAGAAAACATAGATGGTTAGCAGAGCACTAAACAGGACTGTGCTTAATTTTGGTTGTACCTGTTACAATGGCAAATAAAAATATTCTATTCTATTCTATTCTATTCTATTCTATTCTATCATATTAAATTATATTATATTATATTATATTGTATTATATTATATTATATTATATTATATTATATTTTATTTTATTTTATTTTATTTTATTTTATTTTATTTTATTTTATTTTATTTTATTATAAACTTTGAATGGAAAGTATGTGTAGCTTATCTCCATCTGGTTAAAGGTACAGTTTGAAATAAATTATCTAGTGGTGAGGCGCTATGCAATGCTCCCGTTTGGAGAATTTACAGAAGCTACGGTGGCCTTCAAGGACAAGAAGCTATAGTTACCAAAGATGGCATCATCCACCACTGCCTCAAGTCTTTTTTTACTGTAGAAACATGGCGGCACAACATTGTGTGGTGCCTTTAATTCAAATTTTAGGGCGACTGTGGCTCAGGTGGTTAAGCGGGTTGGCCAATGATCAAAGGGTTGGAGGTTCGATTCCCGCCCGGCCACCTGTGTCATGGTTGTTGTGTCCTTGGGCAAGACACTTCACCCACCCTGCCTTGTGTGAATGTGTATGACTGCTGTATGTTTGAGGTGGTGGTCGGAGGGGCCGATGGCGCGGAATGGCAGCCTCGCTTCCGTCAGTCTGCCCCAGGACAGCTGTGGCTACTATGGTAGTTTACCACCACCAGTATGACTGTGTGTGAACGAATTGAACCTGGAACCCTGTAAAGCGCTTTGAGTCAACAACATCGAAATAAAGCGCTATATAAATCCAATCAATTATTATTATTATTATTATTAAATATATACATCTCGAAATCACAGAAACTAGGATTCTCCAGGTGCTACTATCCCTGCGTTCCAATCCCCATACTTCCCTACTATTAAGTATGCCAGATAATTGTAGTATGCTGAAAATACATAAATGCCCCTCTAACTCCAATTGGAATATTCGTCTTTATCTACATAATGAAAAAAAAAACTTCCTTATCTGATTTTCTTTTCTCTCCCGTGGCCCTTAAAACTCATCTGTACTTTAGTATGTAGTGCAGTAAAAAGAAACAGTATGTGATTTGGAACACAGGGTATGTGTTACCTTTTTTTTAAAAGATAATTTTTTGGCATTTTCAAGCTTTATTAGATAGTACAGAGTTGAAATGGGGAGACAGAGAGACCGAGAGAGAGAGAGAGAGGGGGGGGGGGGGGGGGGGTGACCTGCAGTAAAGGTCCACGGGTTGGATTTGAACCTGTGACCACTGCAACGAAGGCCGGAGCCAATATGGTACACGCTCTATCCACTACACCACCAGAGTATGTGTTACCTTGACAGTGGTTGGTCTTGCAGTGGTCCTTGAGCTCTGAGCAGGTTTTCCCCTCGTAGTCGTCGGGGCAGCTGCAGTAGAAGTCTCCCTTCTGGTTGTGGCACTCCGCCTTATTGTGACACGGGTTTGGACTGCAAGGGTTATTCTGCACCTACACATGGACATACAGGGAGAAAGAGAGGTGTGTTGTTTTTTTTCCTTTAAAGATAATTTTTACGCGTTTTCAAGCATTATTAGAGATATATATGGAAATACAGGGAGGTAGATGGTATATGGTTTTTATCTTTTATATTTGTTTTATGCATTGCACATTTTCAATAATGTAAGGTCTGACTAGCATTTTATGCATTTTTATTTAATGTTTTTATTGGATTTATTTGAATTTTATTTAATTGCATTTTTATTTATTTTTATTTAATTTTTATCTTCTGCTCTTTGGTTTAGTGGATCACATCACCCCAGTTCTGAGGTCTTTACACTGGCTTCCAGTCACTCAAAGAATTGATTTCAAAATACTGATGTTGGTTTATAAAGCACTAGATGGTTTAGCGCCAAAATACATTACTGATATGCTGATACGTTATGAACCGTCCAGAGCCTTTAGGTCGTCTGGGACAGGTCTGCTTACAGTCCCCAGAGTTAGGACTAAACGAGGAGAAGCAGCTTTTAGTTTTTATGCACCAAATATCTGGAACAAACTCCCAGAGAACTTGAGGTCTGCTGCAACCCTCAGTTCTTTTAAATCGAGTCTGAAGACTTTTCTGTTTCCATTTTAACCTGTACTTTTTATTTTATTTAAATGTTTTACTTCTTTTCATTCGCTTTTAAATGTCTTCTAATGTGTTTTATGTATTTTAATCTTGCCCCTGTAAAGCACTTTGAGTGGCCTTGTGTTTGAATTGTGCTATAGAAATAAACTTGCCTTGCCTTGCCTTGCCTGTGATGAATGTGTTTTGTTTTATATTTTCTTTATTTTATGTAAAGCACTCTGAGCTGCATTCTATGTATGAAGGGCGCTATACAAATAAAGATTATTATTATTATTATTATTATTATTACATGTGTGTGTGTGTGTTTTTTCTTCACATTAACACTTGCAACCAATAAAACTCACCTATGGGCTCAGGCTATAGGACTTTCCCACACACACATACAAAGATCTAACTCGCAGTATGATTGACCGGTACCATATATGATCAATTTCAAAAATAATTAATTGCCATTTTCAAGCTTTATTAGACAGTATAAAGTTGAAATGGAGAGACAGAGAGAGAGAGAGAGAGAGATAAAGAGAGAGAGAGAGAGAGAGAGAGAGAGAGAGGGGGGGGGGGGGGATGACATGCATTAAAGGTCCACGGGTCGGATTTGAACTTGCGACCACTGCAACGAAGGCCAGAGCCGATATGGTACGCGCTCTATCCACTACACCACTAAGGAGGTGTGTTTTTTACAACAATGCAACATAGCTGAAGTACCATAACTGTTTTTTTTCAGTGTAGAAAAGGTAGCACATCTCAAGATCCCAAGTTAAAAGGTGCTCCGAGGAACTTTTGGTGTGTGTTCATTCTTGCACCCCCTTTGGACAAAAGTGGTAGTGTTTTTTTACTACGCCAGCTGTTGTGCCTGGGTGAGCGTATACCCCATGACAAAGGCATTAAGAAAAACTATATAACAATAGCGTTCTTTGCACTGATGGTCTCGTTTGCTGTTGTATGCAATTTATGATCATCAGAGGAAAAATTAGACTTTCAGAAATATTTAAAAGTTCCTCGTAGCTCCTTTGAATAAATTAATCACAATATTGTGTCCTGGTTAACTTTGGAGCGTGCGATGTGTTACATTTTCTTTACTTTTTGGAACATACCAATTGGATTTTGAGTTTAGCATTCCAGTGAGAAACCTCCTTTTTCAACACAGTACTTTTCAGTGTGTCTACTTGGACTTGTATCTATTTGTATGTATGTAGCACCTAGTCGACCAGTTTAAAACGTTGCTGAAGACTCACTTTTTTTTTTGCATTGGCCTTTAACACAAGTTGAGACTTTGACACTCCTCACCTTTTTCTTTCTTAAGTATCTTATATGTTGTTTTGTATTGTATCTTGTACAGAACTTTGGTCAACTGATGTTGCTTTTAAATGTGCTATAGAAATACATTTGACTCTAACCTTACTTCACTTTGGAGCTAAAGTAATGACAGCTCAGCACACTGGCACAAAATGGAGTAAAAATTTTTGAAATCAGAATAATATAGAGGAGAACTCGGGGATTTGAATTTGTGTACAGCTCCGTAAAAACAATGTAGTGTATAGGTTTAAAGGTGCAGTGTGTAATATCACATCATCAACAAAGTTCTAGAATGCAACGCTCCCTGGGTAACCCCACCCCTTTCGAATAATAACAGAAGCTACAGTGGCCTTCAAGGACAAGAACAATTCTACATTTTAAACAATGCACCTGATGACATTCCAACCAACATGGATGCCTCCATAAGACCTGCCTGCTCAATGAAGAAAATGTAATATTAATATTTGTAATTCTCCGCTCAGGAGGATAATTCAGATTATTGGCAGAGGTGATTTTACACCAATGAGGACATATTTATGAATGAGGATATTGATTTTAGCTAATAAATTACTTAAAATGTTACACAGTGCCCCTTTAAGTTTAAACATTTGAAAATAGCTCAGAAAGCAAGACAGTAAATAAATAGTACCATACTACCAAATAGCAAGATGGATGGCTGGATGGCTAAATAGATAGATAGATAGATAGATAGATAGATAGATAGATAGATAGATAGATAGATAGATAGATAGATAGATAGATAGATAGATAGATAGATAGATAGATAGATAGATAGATAGATACTTTTGACTCACCTCACAAGTTGAGCCAGAGAAACCCGTAGGACATTCACACATGTAGACGTCCAGCAGGGCATGGCAGCGTCCTCCGTTTTTACACGGACCGCTGGAGCAACGGTTATTCTGAAGCTCGCAGTGACGGCCCACGAACCCCGTCTGGCACGCACACTGGTAGCCTCTGGGCACCTCCTGGCACGAGAAGGAAAAGTTAGCAAAACAATCTAAAATGTCGCTCGGATTTTCATTTATTCTCGAAAAAATGGGAAGCTTCCTTTAAGATTCAATTCAATCAATTTTGACTTTCTTGTATTGTTTGAGCATCCAGCGCCACATGTGCCTTTATTTAATCATTATTATTACTTATTTTTAAAATTTTATTCTTAGACGTATTGTTTTACTATTTACTACTTTGTGACCCTGTCTGTGAAAAGCGCTATATGAATACATTTTACTTACTTACTTACATGTACATCCACAAACCTCCTCCCAGCTTAGTGCAGTGAAATATTCAAAGTAACTTTGAACTCTATCATGATCCAACATGATAATGCAGATCAATAAAAACTTAAAGGTGCAGTGTGTAATATGACATCATCAAGAAAGTTCTACAAAGTTCTAGAATGCAACGCTCCCTGGGTAACCCCACCCCTTTAGAATAATAACAGAAGCTGCAGTGGCCTTCAAGGACAAGAACAATTCTACATTTTAAACAATGCACCTGATGACATTCCCACTATGACACTTTCAAGATGGCGGCACTAGGCCTAGGTCCAAAATATGCAGAAATATGGACATATATGAGACCCTTTTTAAGGGAAAAAATAATAATTCAAAACATTTTTTTCAGCTATTATGCACTAAATTAAATGTACTTATGGATATTATAATTACTTTCTACAAAATCTGCTAGGAAATAAAACCCAAAATTCTACACACTGCAGGTTTAAATTTCAAACAAGACTTTGAATTGTTTTACGTAATAGTTATATGGATCAGAAGACAATGGCACCTATTGATACTGTTCTGGCTTTTCATCTATGATTAGTTTTCAACACCGGTTCATATTATTTATGTCAAAACATTAACTCACACCTCGTTAAAATCCTACAGACAGACAGAGAAGTATTGTATTTGTTCCTATTAATTAACAAAAAAGAAAAAAAAAAAGCTTTTAGGCAGCACAAGTTGGTACGCAATGTTTTCAAAACCAAAACATCCCCGTAGGCATTTGGTTTTATAATCTGACAAGTAGTTTTGATGATCAGCAAAGATCTTGTGCCAGCTCCACTAACACACACACACACACACACACACACACACACACACACAGACACACACACACACACACACACACACACACACACACACACACATCATGGTAACATCAATCTTACCTTGCACGTCCCTCCGTTAGTACATTGTCCGTGGCAGCTATTCACATCTGGAAGTACAATAACAAAGCAAAGATAAAAAATAATAAATCAGGTTTGAAGTTATAAAACCAAACGTGGAACATGCATTGGTGTTAGGACATGCATGTTAGCTACGAGGGAAAGTGAAGTGTGTGTGTGTGTGTGTGTGTGTGTGTGTGTGTGTGTGTGTGACTATGTATTAGTGGTAAATTAGGCCTACAAACAAAGCGTGCCGATCCATGCCAAGATAAAAATGTCAACATTTAAAAATCAGAGGTGCAAAAAGAACATGCAATATAAGCAAATATACTGTAGGCCTAGAGAGGTCACAGCAACCTCTATGAAGATTTATTATTAAAGATTTACAACAGCCAGGGACAGTTGAGTTCAGTTTGAGTGTTGTTGCTTAGCAGAGTTAAGCTAGCAGGGTGTGGCGGGTTATATAAAGCCTTTTGACAGGCAGGAGAGAAAGGAGGATGAATGGAAAGTTGAAGCACAGATCCTGAAGCTAGCTAGTTAGCCTCTGTTCCACTAGCATATTTTACTTAATAGGTTTCTTTCATTGCTTTTTTCTGAAAAGCTACAACTTGTTTTTTTCTTCCTATATTCTAAGATTAGAACACACTACTGTTACTGTCACCATTACTGTTTTGGACGGTAACATGTAGGACAAAGATTAGCTAAATTAATATTATTTGCTAGCATTCATCAACAACAACATATCCAATACTTTTCGCCATTAGCATACTTAGCATTAGCCCAATGGAGGGTGTTGTTTTTTTGTTATCATTCTAAGATTTTGTAGATGGCACCGATTATTATTTTTGCTATGATTCAACTTCAATACATGCTGTACAACTATTCTAGATAAGAGGTTAAGATAGGAAAAGTCTAGATTAATCTGCTAGCATTAGCACACTGGCAAATCCTAATAAAAAGGCCTTAGAACAAAAACTCAAGGAACTGGTTTAAGCCTTGCAGACAGTCTGATAAATGAGGGTTACAGAAGCTAATTGGAACAGAAACTAGCTAGCAAAGAGAACTTAGGCTCTGAGAGGGCAGATTTAGGGACAGATTTGATTGAAGAGAGGCTAAAAGACTAAAGGGATTTATACTAACTGATGTCACAGTTCTGGCCCACCCATCCAGGAAAGCAGGTACAGTGATATCCACCAATCAAGTTTTTGCAATGGTAAGCGTTAAGACAAGGCTTCCCCGCACACTCATTAATGTCTGCAAAAATATAGACCAGATACACAGAGAGAGAATGAATGAATGGCAGAGCTACAGGAGTGTCTGCTTAACAAGACCCGTCACCAAGCGCTAGGCTACGCAAAACGCAAACAAATTAAGGTTTTAGTTCAACAGTTCAAATTATTGCTTATTTCAGGGCTTTCAAACCTTGATTTCTGTTAAAGAAATGTTTCATATTTGACTTTTGGTACTCGGCAGTATAGTTTTTAAAGTGAATAAACATATTACTTATTTTTGCAGCTAAATTAGGCTACGATTTAGTTCATGGCTTAACTATTTGAATGTCTCCTGATAGTTAGCCTGCTGCTATCGGTGTATGAATGTGTGTGTGAATGGTAACGTGGGAAAGGAAAACAGGTCTCCCTTGAAAAAGAGTCTCCGGTCTCAATGGGATTCACCTGAATAAATAAAAGGGTAGGTAAGTAGCCGACAAGTTCTTACTAACAGTAGATTTCTCAATACAATTTCGGAAGTAGATCTGAGCCCTATTTAGTTTACAGTTCTACAGCGACCATGCACTGACAAGACTTTTCTGGCTATTACTTTAATTCGTATATTTGCTCACACATTTTATTTTATTTTGAAAAACAGTCCTTAATCAAGGCAGAATCTCCAAGATCTCTTCAAATTAAAACTGGCCTCGGTAACTAAATGATTAGTCCTTATGCATTCAAAGTCATAGTGAACTGAGAAACTGTCTTCTTGCAAGTGTGGAACATCTGAAGTCTAAAGTCTCTACTGTGCATGTTTAACCCCGCGTGTGAGGTCAGAAGCCCCTTCTCTTCACGTGAAATCAATCCTTTTCGAACGGGCAAAGCAAAGTGTTATAGGCAGTTTATTTTCCTTTGTGGTTTTCATTGTGTGTAAATATGACTTTATTGTAGCTGTATCCACTAGTTTAATCACTTTATTCTCTTGTTTATTA
>OX442363.1:29678659-29691159 GCA_949357725.1 Hyperoplus immaculatus
AGTGTCTCCGTTGGGCGTGCGCATACTATACACAACATATACACACACACAGAGACACACACACACAGAGACAGACACAGACACACACACACACATACACACACACACACACACCCGGACACACATACAGGGACAGACACACAAACACACACACGGAGACAGACTCACACACACACACACGGAGACAGACTCACACACACACACACACACACACACACACACACACACATAGACACACACACACACTCAGACACACACACACACACACACACACACACACACAAACACACTCAGACACACACACACACACACATACACACCCAGCCACACATACAGAGACACACACACAAACACACACACACACGGAGACAGACTCACACACACACAAACACACACACAGTTGAAAATATAGTGGTGGACCTCCTGCAGTAAGGCTACTATATACTATACAGCTGGCAGGGTAAACAGACAGACAGATATGCTGTAACTCAGCAAGCACGAGGGATTCCTGGAACCTATCTGTATGCATGGCATTCACTGTAGATGCAACACACACACACACACACACACGCAGACACACACACACACACACACACACACACACACACACACACACACACACACACACCACACCACACACCAGCTTTATCACTGCAAAATATCACCCAACATGCAACAGAATTTTTGGATCTGTACATTAAATTTCCCACAAAAATGCTCTAAATGAAATTCTAAAAAAATGCATCATAACATTTAAAAAGATATACTCATAAAAAAGTATTCAACATTTTCCAAAACACCCTTTGTTATTATCTCTAACCACATATTAAAGGCCTACTTCACCGGTAGGAATATGAAGGTGTATTGAACTCTGAGATCCTATGTAGTATAAATGTGCAAAAAAAAATTGAAATCGGATCATGCTAGCCTGAGAAAAGGCAGAAAGAGTGTTTTATGGTCTCACTGTCTAACCCTACATTTCTCTTACTGTGAGTCACAGCCAATTTCAAATTTTTTTTTGCACATTTATACTACATAGGATCTCAGAATTCAATACACCTTCATATTCCCACCGGTGAAGTAGGTCCTTATCCTATTAATAAGTTAATTTGTGGAGATGTATTGATAAGTTTGATGAGACGCACCTATCTGGCAGGTTTTCCCGGTCCACTGTGGAGGGCAGAGACACTCAAATCTGTTGTCCATGTCGATGCAAGTTCCTCCCTGGGCACACGGGCTGGACGCACACTCATCTGTGTCTGGAAATATGAAGACAGGTATTTATAGTATATATGTATTATCACTATTTATAAGATTATTTTTTTGGCATTTTCAAGCGTTATTAGATAGAGTTGAAATGGGGAGACAGAGAAAGAGAGAGAGAGAGAGAGAGAGAGAGAGAGAGAGAGAGAGATGACCTGCAGTAAAGGTCCACGGGTCGGATAGTAGTGGATAGAGCCCGTACCATATTAGCTCCGGCCTTCGTTGCAGTGGTCGCGGGTTCAAATCCGACCCGTGGACCTTTACTGCAGGTCATGCCCCCCTCTCTCTCTCTCTCTCTGTCTCCCCATTCCCACTCTACTACTATCTAATAAAGCTTGAAAATGCCCAAAAAATTATCTTTGAAGAGTTAGAGCTCACCTTTAGCACAGGTGGGCCCAGACCAGCCCGAAGGACAGTGACACTCAAAACCTGATGGCACCTCGTGACACGTCCCGCCGTTAGCACACGGGTTAGACACACACGCGTGCTCCGCTAGAACCACAGAGAAGGAACAATCATTATTTAGATCGATTGGATGTTTTAAATCCATCAGAATGTTACGTGGCACAAAACAAAGCAGGATTTTGAACTTGGGTTTATAGGTGCTCCGAGGAACTTTCAGATTGGGTTAATGCTAGCGCCCCCTTTGGACTAAAGCGGTAGTGTTTTTACCACGCCAGCTGTTGTTCCTGGGTGAGCGTATAGTATACCCATGACAAGGGCATTAAGAAAAACTATAGAAAAATAGCATTCTTTGCACTGATGGTCTCGTTTGCTGTTACATGTTATTTATGATCATCAGAGGAAAAATGAGACTGTTTCAGAAATATTTAAAAGTTCCTCATAGCTGCTTAAAGGTGCATTTGATTTGATTGATTTGATTGAAATTTACTTCGAACATGTAAAAGAAAACAGAAATTATCATACAGAAAATATTGATGTTGCACAAAATAGAAAGCATAACTAGTGTGTGTGTGTGTGTGTGTGTGTGTGTGTGTGTGTGTGTGTGTGTGTGTGTGTGTGTGTGTGTGTGTGTGTGTGTGTGTGTGTGTGTGTTGTGTGTGTGTGCATAACTAGATACATGAAAGACAAACACTTGATAATAGTAACAACATGTTCGAAAAAGTAGTGGGAAGAAGTTCAAATTAATCTGTTTAAGAGACTCACCGATTTCGCAGTTCTTTCCGGAGTATCCGTCCGGACAGGCGCAGTTATACTCATCTGGTTCTGTGTTCATACACGTCCCTCCGTTCTTACAGGGTTTGTTTGTCCCACAATAGTTCAGATCTGCACAGAAAACAACAGGGATGTTTTTTTGTGTTACCTTTATTTCAACAGGTAAATCCCATTGAGACCGAAGACTCTTTTTCAAGGGCGACCTGTTTTCCTTTCCCACGTTACCATCACACACACATTCATACACCGATAGCAGCAGCTAACTATCGACATTCACACGAGGAAAGGTGGTTGAAGTGTCTTGCCCAAGGACACAACAGCCATGACACAAGTGGCAAGGGCGGGGATCGAACCGCCAACCCTTCGATCATTGGCCGACCCGCTCTACCACCTGAGCCACAGTCGCCCCAGAGCCACAGTGCTTCTCTGTGTGTGTATCCATGTAATACACACAATTACCACATTATTCACATGTTGCAACAGTGATATTTTGGGCAGAATATACCTGGCAGCTAAACTAAGAGAAAGACACTGCCGGTGAATTGGTTACATTTTTAACTTATAGATATCGTCATGAAACTTTGCCCTGGTATAGATTTTACATGACAGAAAAAAATTAAATTCCTATTTTTTGGAGGAATGTGTAAATAATTATTATTATTTTTTTTTTAAGATATTTTTTTTGGCCATTTTTATGCTTTATTGATAGTGTAGAGACAGAGGTGAAATGGGGCAGAGAGGGGAGTGACATGCAGAGAACTACCGCGGGTGGGAATCGAACCCGGGTCTGCTGCTGGGCCCGGCCCGGGGAGGGGGGGGGACACGCCCTACCAACTGAGCTAAGGGCGCCCCTGTAAATTTACAAATTTGGCTAAAGAATATAGTGCTAAGAATATGCTATGATAGAGCAATATAGCTACAAATCCCAAAATAGACCAGTGTTTGAAAAAAAATACACGTTTTTGCCAACATTGAATGCTTCAACTTTTAAATTTTCTGCAGTTTGACTTAGAAATTACAATAGCCGAACACAATAGCTTGTTGTTACAGGCTCAATTTCAATAGTTTTTTCTAGATTGTAGGGTTACAAAGAGCACAGTGTAAGAATTTACCCAAAACATATTTTCTACTTTAGTTCCCTGAATTGTGACTCAAAATGTACCCCCAAAAATAGATCATACTGGTGACTTTGCATGTTTTATATATAAACCCATATACTGGAAAACAAAAAGTAACACACACAATAACTCGTCACATTGTATTGTTTCAGATTTGGCACTGCAATCTCCTTCTAGGCTTTTTGGTTTTGGTCCGATAACTTCCACGCAGCAGGAAAGTCAAATTGCAAAATAGTACACTTGAAAAAAATTCTAAAAAGTTATAGGAAAACTGAAAGACTCACTAGATTTATTTAGAGTTTTAAGGCTAAAAATAAGAATCTCAAGTGTTGAGGAAAGACTGCCTTCATTTTAACCAACCTATGATCTTATAATACTGCTCCTTGGCTGTATGCTCCTTGTTTGTGCTTATGTGTTTTCGTCTGCGTTCATGCCACTTGTATGCTCCTTGTCTGTGCTTTTTGTCTTTGTTTTAATTGTGCCATATGTACATGCACTTTTATCTGTCTGTGTGCTACTTGTTTCATATTTTTCACACATCACCAACCTGTTATGTGTACCATATTGGCTCCGGCCTTCGTTGCAGTGGTCGTGGGTTCAAATCCGACCTGTGGACCTTTACTGCAGGTCATCCCCCCTCTCTCTCTCTGTCTCTCTCTCTCTCTCTGTCTCCCCATTTCAACTCTGTACTATCTAATAAAGCTTTAAAATGGCAAAAAAGAATCCTTGAATGAATAACTATTAACTAAACTATAAAACACATTATTTCCGGAGGCTTCTTCTTTTTTTTTTTTTTTTTTTTTTTTTAACCTTTATCCATACAGGTAAATCCCATTGAGACCGGAGACTCTTTTGCAAGGGAGACCTGTTTTCCTTTCCCACGTTAACATTCACACACCGATAGCAGCAGGCTAACTATCGACATTCACACGAGGCAAGGTGGGTGAAGTGTCAGGGTGAAGGTGAAGGTGGCAGGGCGGGGATCGAACCTCCAACCCTTTGATCATCGGCCGACCCGCTCTACCACCTGAGCCACAGTCGCCCAAAGTTCACGGTTCTTACCTTTGTCACAGAGCAGGCCGCCCCAGTTCTTTTCACAGGTGCACTTCCACGGCTCACTGCATGTCCCGTGAACACACCCGGGGTACGGCAGACACTTGTCACACAGAGGACCCTGCCAGCCGTAGTTACACCTAAAAAACACACAGAGAAAAGGACTGTTAAGGTTTGATAGTTTATCAGTGACGCATATACTGGGAAGAATGCTGATGGTTTTATGAATGCAATGGTTCCTTTTCTTTTTTTTTTTCCTTCCCAATTTTTTTATATTTTTTAATAAACTCGATAGTTTCCAGTTTGCGGTCAAATTTGAAAGATACTGACACATTCGAACTTCCAGTATCGATAACTAAAAACCAAAATGTTACTAAAACCTAAACGATGCATCTTTGCTATGGTCATAAGGCAGACAGACAGACAATCAGACAGACAGACAGACAGACAGACAGACAGACAGACAGGCAGGCAGGCAGGCAGGCAGGCAGGCAGACAGACAATCAGACAGACAGACAGACAGACAGACAGACAATCAGACAGACAGACAGACAGACAGGCAGGCAGACAGACAGACAGACAGACAGACAATCAGACAGACAGACAGACCGACAGACAGACAGACAGACAGACAGACAGACAGACAGACAGACAGACAATGGGCTACAGCCTCATTTTGACTGAAAGCAGACGTCCTCGTCCTCTAAGCTCCACTAATAACATGTCTCTCTATGTGCAGCGGGCTGTGAGACGAGATCACAGGGACCGTCTACAAAGGGAAACACCCAAGAGAAACATATTCAATATTCAATAATGCCTTCACTCTGATACAGTGCAGTGCAGTTATTAGTGGAGCTTAGAGGACGTCTTCTTAACTGTCAAGTTTATTTTCAGCATTGTAGTTCCACTTATCTATTACTCTAGACACAGAAGGCGGCATTATAAAATAGTACACACACAAACTCCCCCCCCCCCTCCACACACACACACACACACACACACACACACACACACACACACACACACACACACAGGAGAGAGTTCAGTGGGTGCAACAGTGGCAGTGAAAGTGTCTTTTCTATAAAACCAGCGCCTCTTATTTCACAAGCAAACAGAGAATGTGTTCTTCTTCTTATAACACAGCTTTAACCTGAGGGGGATTTATCAGGCTCACACACACACACACACACACACACACACACACACACACACACACACACACACACACACACACACACACACACACTTAATAACGCGGGGCGGGGGGAGTGGGATGCGAAGAACAAGCCATAGTTGCGTAGCGATAACAAACAAGTCATTTAATACTTTTACGATGTGTGAAGACACAGAGGAGCACTTGATTTCGGGCAGCGTGCCAGTTCGTAGGCTCAGGGTAGACTTAAAGACGGGAATAGAGAGGTGGGTGGGGAGGGGCCACAAATAAATTAAAAACCATCCGAACAGGTGTAAAAAACTATGGACTTTAGACTATAATGTAATGTGGTCTTAAAGCTGGGGTGGATAATTTGGGGGAGAAAATAGCAGTTGGGATAGAGATTTGAATCCAAATACCTCAACCGCTCCACTTGTTCTCTTTGGTCCCTCCCCTATGGTCCCTCCCTGACATGCTCTACACCAACAGAGTCGGTGCCAAAGTGAATGGACAGTCCCAACAGCCAATAAGAACAGAGAATCGTTTTTTTTTTTTTTTTTTTTTTTTTTTCGACCAGAAATCACATACCCCAGCTTTAATTGGTGTAGCTATATGCATTTTAATGTTGTTTTCACTGCAGGAGGCGAAGGGACTAGCAGTTCAAACTAGCTTTTGGACTAACTCGAGTGCATTATTTTTTTTCTTCTAAAGAATGGTAAGTAATACACTGTCCCTTCTATAAGTACATCATTTGAATTTGAAAAAAAAAGAAAAAATACTTAATGCAGGATTCACGGTAAGTATAGTATAAGCATCTGAAGTCTTCCTGCATCCACACTATTCGCACTTTACTTTAGTATTACCATGTAAACATCTGGTCAATGATCAAATTCCTTCGTGATTTTCTCTACTCATGACATCTATTGCAGCATGTCCGTCCCGGGAGAGGGATCCCTTACTCTGTCCACTCTCCCTGAGATTTCTTAAATTTTTTTTTCAATCCCGGTAAAGGGTTTTTTACTGGGAGTTTTTTCTCAGCCGAGCTAAGGGTGTAAGGGCAGGGTGTCATATTGTATCATATTGTATGGAATGTAAAGACTTCATCAATAAGGTGAATGACACTTTTGCGGCAGCACCTAATCAGAGGACACACACAGAGCCAGGGGACATTCCTGAGTAATGAGTGTGTGTGTGTGTGTGTGTGTGTGTGTGTGTGTGTGTGTGTGTGTGTGTGTGTGTGTGTGTGTGTGTGTGTGTGTGTGTGTGTGTGTCTTTTATCATAGTATTCACAAGCTATTTCTGTCCTTAAAAACGGTCCAGTAGGGTAATATTTTCGGTAGAAAATGGCTAAGGATTTTTCATCGATTCTTCTTCTCCTAAACTTAAATGTGTGTCCATCATCACAGCATGAATATCTAGAAGTCAACTCATTTTGCTCACATTGCTTAAACAAACTTAACACTAGGAGAAGATGCATCCAGCAAGAGTTTTTTTTGCAATATGAATGTCAATGAATAAAACCCTTCACTGTATTTGACTTGCATTCCCTGCGTTCCATTCCCCATACTTCCCTACTATTTAGTATGCCAGAAAAAGATTTAGGATGTCCCAATACATGCACGTCAATTGTAGTATGCTGAAAATACATAAATGCCCCACTAACTCCAATAGCATGTTGGAGTATTCGTCTTTATTCTTGACATTTCTCGACATAATTAATTTTTTCTTCTCTCCTGTCTGTGGCCCTAAAACTCTTCTGTACCTTAGTATGTAGTGTAGTAAAAAGAAAAGAGTATGTGATTTGGAACGCAGGGATGGAAGACGTATGTGGAAGCACTTGTTTGCAGACAGATACGACTCCTAGAAGGTGTATTTCATCTTGTGTCATGTGTGGTGTGGGGTTAGTGTGTGTGTGTGTGTGTGTGTGTGTGTGTGTGTGTGTGTGTGTGTGTGTGTGTGTGTGTGTGTGTGTGTGTGTGTGTGTGTGTGTGTGTGTGTGTGTGTGTAGTGAGGCCCGCTAAAGGGGGGGTTAGCTAATCTGTTAGTTTATGGCAGCACTCTGTTATTCAAAGGCCAGTGGTAACCTTGCTCCACCTGTCCTGTCATTTCTCCGTCAAGGGCTATTTTTAGGGGACAGTCCCCCCCCCCCCTAAACACACACACACACACACACACACACACACACACACACCCCTCCCTTAAGTACAGGGCTCATGCAACACTTCAAAATGGATGCAGACCAAGCACTTACTCTTAGCGGCACAGATACACTGCTTACACTAGGTTAGGGTTGGTGTAAGGGTCGGGGTTAGGCATTTAGTTTGGATGGTTAGGTTTAGGGGCTAGGGAATGCATTGTGTCAATGAGCGTCCTCACAAGTATAGCCGTACAAACGTGTTAGTGTGTGTGTGTGTGTGTGTGTGTGTGTGTGTGTGTGTGTGTGTGTGTGTGTGTGTGTCTGGCATCTTCATCTAAACAAAGTGATCAAAATACTGCAGTTGGTTTTTATAAAGCACTGAATGGTTTAGGGCCAAAACACATTTCTAAATTATGACAGATCCAGACATATTATCATTTTGTTTAAACCTGCAGTGTGTAGAATTTTGGGTTTTATTTCCTAGCAGATTTTGTAGAAAGTAATTATAATATCCATAAGTACGTTTAATTTAGTGCATAATAGCTGAAAAAAATGTTTTTAATTATTATTTTTTCCCTTAGAAATGGTCTCATATATGTCCATATTTCTGCATATCTTGGACCAAGGCCTAGTGCCGCCATCTTGAAAGTGTCATAGTTGGAATGTCATCAGGTGCATTGTTTAAAATTTAGAATTGTTCTTGTCCTTGAAGGCCACTGTAGCTTCTGTTATTATTCTAAAGGGGTGGGGTTACCCAGGGAGTGTTGCATTCTAGAACTTTGTAGAACTTTCTTGATGATGTCATATTACCCACTGCACCTTTAAGCATCAAAAGCTGATCAGTAAAGATTCACATGAGGGAAACTCAGCTATGACCAAATTCAGTTCGTTAAGAAAAAAAAAAAAAAAAAAAAGTTATTTTAATGCACAAACTTAAAACGTCCTCAGCTGCAGTCACGACCGCAATAACTGATCTGTCTCGGATGGTGAGTGAAGCCCAGACATTGGCATGTGTGTGTGTGTGTGTGTGTGTGTGTGTGCGTGTGTGTGTGTGTGTGTGTGTGTGTGTGTGTGCGTGCGTGTGTGTGTGTGTGTGTGCGAGCGAGCGTGCATGCGTGTGTGTGTGTGTGTGTGTGTGTGTGAGTGCGTGTGCGTGTGTGTGAGAGAGTGCATGTGCGTGTGTGTGAGAGGGTGCATGTGTGTGTGTGTGTGTGTGTGTGTGTGTGTGTGAGAGGGTGTGTGCGAGCGAGCGTGTGTGTGTGTGTGCGTGCGTGCGAGCGTGTGTTTGTGTGTGCGTGCGTGCGAGCGAGCGTGTGTGTGTGTGCGAGCGAGCGTGTGTGTGTGAGAGGGTGCATGTGTGTGTGTGTGTGTGTGTGTGTGTGTGAGACAGTGCCGTGTCTTGTTTACTACTACAGTGTGTGGTGTTGTCCGGCACTGCGGTCACTGTGGCAGCGTGGACAGTCTGTCTGGCTGCAGGCAGTGTGGGAGAGAAATGGTTTGGAGCACACACACACACACACACACACACACACACACACACATATACACACACACACACACACACTCCCACACACACACAGCTATGCACACATACACACACACACACTGCTACACACACACACACACAATCCCACACACACACACAGCTACGCAAATATACACACACACACACACACTCACAGACACGCACACACACACACACAATCCCATACGATCCCACACACACACACACACACACACAATCCCACACACACACCACAGGCCAAGAAGGGTGGCATTACCCACAAGCCCCGTCACCAAGCTGCTGCCTCTGTCCCCTCTCTATGGAAGGGGCCGGGAGCCCAAAGACCAAAATATCTCCGCCTGCCTTCCCACAACTACCCCCGCTCTCTGGCCTGCCACAGCCCCTGTGACCAAAACACTGTGTGTGTGTGTGTGTGTGTGTGTGTGTGTGTGTGTGTGTGTGTGTGTGTGTGTGTGTGTGTGTGTGTGTGTGTGTGTGTGTGTGTGTGTACTGATGAAAAGCCGCCACAGCCCCTCACACCAAACCACACCCAGAGGGACACACTCACACTACGGTGGGCCAGGGTAGATTTAGAGGGGGCCTATGTGTGTGTGTGTGTGTGTGTGTGTGTGTGTGTGTGTGTGTGTGTGTGTGTGTGTGTGTGTGTGTGTGTGTACTTGTACAACTATTTTTCGTGAGCACCAATTTGAGTTTTTAGACCTTAGAAGCGAGTGACATTTTGTCCGGTTCTCACTTTGGGACAGGCCTTTAAAGGGCTGTTTGAGGGTTAACACTAGGTTTTAAGGACAGGCCTTTAAAGGGCTGTTTGAGGGTTAACACTAGGTTTTAAGGACAGGCCTTTAAAGGGCTGTTTGAGGGTTAACACTAGGTTTTAAGGACAGGCCTTTAAAGGGCTGTTTGAGGGTTAACACTAGGTTTTAAGGACAGGCCTTTAAAGGGCTGTTTGAGGGTTAACACTAGGTTTTAAGGACAGGCCTTTAAAGGGCTGTTTGAGGGTTAACACTAGGTTTTAAGGACAGGCCTTTAAAGGGCTGTTTGAGGGTTAACACTAGGTTTCCAGGTTCAGGTATGAATTAGGTTTATGTTAGGGTTAGTGTAAGGGTTCGGGTTAGGCATTTAGTTTTGATGGTTAGGGTTAGGGTAAGGGGCTAGGGAATGCATTATGTCGATGAGTGTCCTCACAAATATAGCTGTACAAACAGTGTGTATAGTATGTAGAACTTGTGAGTGAGTGAGTGAGTGAGTGAGTGAGTGAGTGAGTGAGTGAGTGAGTGAGTGAGTGAGTGAGTGAGTGAGTGAGTGAGTGAGTGAGTGAGTGTGTGTGTGTCTGCATGTGTATGTGAGCGTGTGTGTGTGTCTGTGTGTACGGTGTGTGCGTGTCTGCATGTGTGTGTGTGTGTGTGTGTGTGAGCGTGTGTGTGTGTGTGTGTGTGTGTGTTTTGGGAGGCTGCTACTGCTGAATTATTTACTGGAAGTCTCGCGCCCAAATCCAGCGGCCGGACTTAGCCCGCTGTTGCCTAGCTACGTGTTGCGTAGTGTCACATGAGGGAGCGTAGGATGTGAATGCGCTGTGAGTAAGATACTAGATACCAACACACACACATCTTAGTTTCCCTTTGCCAGGGATGATCTCTCTCTCTCTCTCTCTCTCTCTCTCTCTATATATATATATATATATATGTCTCTGCTCCCTCTCTATTTCTCTAGCTCCCTCTGTCTCTCTCTCTCTCCCTCTCTTTCTCTGTCCCTCTTTACTCTCTCTCTCTCCTCTGTCCCTCTTTACTCTCTCTCTCTCTGCTCTCTCTCTCTCTATGTCTTTCTTACTCTCTCCCTCTCTCTCTCTCTCTCTCTCTCTCTCTCTCTCCCTTTCTCTCTCTCTTGGTTGAGATATTAAAAGCAAAGCCATCTCCATGACATTAGCACAAACCTATGCATATACTGCTCATCACAATGAAATACATCTGGAGAAGCAGCTGTACTATACTATACTCTTGGACTTTCTTACAACTGAAAATGGGGGCGGGGCCTTTGGCTTCTTCCGTCTCCCTTCGGACAACACAAAGTATGATGTATGAATATTTGCAAGAGAAAATTGTGTATTGTGTGGAATTGTCCGAAAGAATAATAAATAAATAAATAAATAAATAAATAAATAAATAAATAAAATGCTCAAAAAAGATACTAAGTTGATATATGATATAAAACAACAAGCTCCAAGGTCTATGAGTGCGATTCCATTTTGCCGACTATATTTATATCCACGTCATATTCCACGAAAATCATTCCGATTCGATTTCTATGTTGTATCAGATCTAATCAAGTTTAATTTGATCAATTTGAATCCACGGCGCCTCAACGAGTCAACAACAAAGAAGCTTGTATTCACTCTTGTTGCATTGATGCTATCTATTATCTCTCTCTTCTTTCAGCAGTGTGCGTGCGTGTGTGTGTGTCTGTCTGTCTGTCTGTCTGTCTGTCTGTCTGTCTGTATGTCTGTCTGTCTGCCTGCCTGCCTGCCTGCGTGCGTGCGTGTGTGTCTGCCTGCCTGTGTGCGTGCGTGTGTGTGTGTCTGCCTGCCTGCGTGCGTGCGTGCGTGTGTGTGTCTGTGTCTGCCTGCCTGCGTGCGTGTGTGTGTGTGTGTGCGTGCGCGTGTGTGTGTGTGCCCCTGATTGTCTCACACAAATCACATGTTGAGGCACATTCCAGGGTGTTTCTCTCTCTCTCTTCCTCTGGCCATCGCCGCTGAGAAATGTCAACTTCATTTTTCACTTTGTTTCTGTTCAGATCTTAACTAAATCAAATTGCCTCGCTATAAACCCTCTCCCCTCTCCTCCTGTGTGTGTGTGTGTGTGTGTGTGTGTGTGTGTGTGTGTGTGTGTGTGTGTGTGTGTGTGTGTGTGTGTGTGTGTGTGTGTGTGTGTGGGGGCTTGCGTGCTCCTTAACATACCATTCACTTCCACATGTAATCAAATCTAAATTTCTCTGGGCTGCCTCTCCTCTCCTGTTCACATAACTGCTGTTACAAAACGCCCGCTCAGCCTTTTCTGAAACGCTCTCTGTCACAACTCTGTGTGT
>OX442363.1:29696159-29712919 GCA_949357725.1 Hyperoplus immaculatus
TCCGTAGAAACATGGCGGTGCAACATGGCGGCCTCAGCGCCCCGCTCCTATGTAGATATAAAAGGCTCATTCTAAGATAATACTCTTTATTTAAATTTTTTCAAGCAATTATACACTTAGTAAAACACTTATATTAAGAAATGAAAATAACTGCCACCCAGTGCTATGGTTACAGTTGCTATGCTATATGTGGACAGTCAACAAACTAAATCAACTTTTTCAGCACTTCAGAAAAATAAAAATCACACTCAACAGGTCAAAGTTCAAATATTTGGGTGAGTGAGAAAAGGAAATTCCAAACAACAAAAATAATTCTGAATGACATTCCAAGGTAGCAGCGGAGGGGCTGATTCCGGCTAATGGGGATTTTGACCCGACAATCCCACTGTTCTAGTGAGATAAGGACCAGTCCACGAGGCTCCCAAGAATGCGCGTTGTACACACACACACACACACACACACACACACACACACACACATCACAGAGAAGGTGTAACCTCCGGGAAAATCTCTCACTGTTCTAACCCAAGAATGTGGAAAAAGTGAAAAAAAAAAAAAAAAAAAAAAAAAGCGGAGAGAGTAGGAAAATTAGGCGAGTAAACAGAGGGTCTGTGAGGGCTTGATAACCCAAAATGCTTTTATAGAGTTCCTGCTTGAGTTGTGTGTGTGTGTGTGTGTGTGTGTGTGTGTGTGTGTGTGTGTGTGTGTGTGTGTGCGTGCGTGCGTGCGTGCGTGCGTGCGTGCGTGCGTGCGTGCGTGAGTGAGTGAGTGAGTATGAGAGAGTGCATGTATGTGTCTGTGTGTGCGTGTGTGTGCGCGTGCATGCGTGTGTGTGTGTGTGTGTGTGCGTGCGTGCGTGAGTGAGTGAGTGAGTGAGGGAGTATGAGAGAGTGCATGTATGTGTCTGTGTGTGTGCGTGTGTGTGCGCGTGCATGCGTGTGTGTGTGTGTGTGTGTGTGATCCCCCCCCCCCAACTCAGGATATCCAGCCCGACTACATCGGAGCCAGGGCGGAAATAATAAGAGACGAGGAAGGGCGACATAGGAAAGACCCTCTGTTCTCAAGGAACTGAGGGGCTGAGATCTGAAAAGACTTTTGCTGCTGCTAGTGCTGTTTTATCAACCCTGCGTTCCAATCCCCATACTTCCCTACTATTTAGTATGCCAGAAAAAGATGTAGGATGTCCCAATACATGCACGTCAATTGTAGCACACTGAAAATACATAAATGCCCCCACTAACTCCGATAGCATTTTGGAGTGTTCGTCATTATTCCCCACATTTGTCAACATAATGAAAAAATAATCTTTCCCATCTGATTTTTTTTCTCTCCTGTCTGTGGCCCTTAAACTCTTCTGTACTTTAGTATGTAGTGTAATAAAAAGAAAAAGTATGTGATTTGGAACGCAGGGATAGTGTGGCTGTGTTGAGATGAGTGGAACATAGGCTGTGTTGTTAAAGCCCTACTAACGTCCCCCCTCCTACATACTCAACATGTATATACTACATACTAAAAGCCCTACTAACGTCCTCCTTCCTACATACTCAACATGTATACTACATACTGAAAGCCCTACTAACGTCCTCCCTCCTACATACTCAACATGTATATACTACATACTAAAAGCCCTACTAACGTCCTCCCTCCTACATACTCAACACATACTACATACTGTCTACTTAACCATCAATTTTGTATGCGAGGGTCGTCGGACCGTTTACACTGAAGTATACAGAAGCAATAAAGAATAAAAAAAAAAAACTTCTGTGTCGTTCGAAAAGACGCAATGCATTGTGGGGCGGTTGAGTGAAAAGTATCCTATCGATCCATACACAAAATACGGGCATTTCTCACCTACACAAACTCGCGTACACAACCACAACATACTCAAATTGATGTCAAAATGAGTATGAATAGGACGTTAGTAGGGCAAAACAAAAGTGGCCCCACCGTAATTGGTATCATGCCAGTTTACAGAGCCTAGGCTGTGTATTTACAGGGAGCGGATCGTGAGGACACATTCACTCATTTTGACAAAGTTTTATAGTGTCATCATAACTGCTTTAGTTTGACACAGTAGAAAAAAGAATACATTTTCACTCTCTGCGAGCTAACACACACACACACACACACACACACACACACACACACACACACACACACACACACACACACACACACACACACACACACACACACACACACACACACACACACACACAATCTCTCTCTCTCTCTCCCACACACACACATGCTCCCACCCCCCCCCCCCCCCCACACACACACACACACACACACACACACACACACACACACACACACACACACACACACACACACACACACACAATCTCTCTCTCTCTCCCACACACACACACAATCTCTCTCTCTCTCTCCCACACACATGCTCCCCCCCCCCCCCCACACACACACACACACACACACACTATCACTCACTCACTCGCTCGCTGCTGCTCATCTCCAGCAATTAGATATAAAAATAATCGGCCAATCGCGCGCTCTCATCTGTCGTGCAGGAGACACACACTGAGAGAGAGAGAGAGAGCTGTTACCGGGGAGATCCTGAGATATGTGCCAATATTAAAACCTGGTTATATAAACAACCAGATCCCGACAGCTGATCGTGTCAAGACCAAAGCCATCGTAGGTGTGAAGTGAAGATGCACGCCATAGATAAAAGCGTGACAGTGTTTGTTTTTTATAGTTACATGCAACAAGCTGTGTGTGTGAGTGAGTGTGTAGTTTTGTTAAAGGTGCTACGAAGAACTTTTAAAATCGTTCTGAAACAGTCTAATTTTTCTTCTCTTCTCTGATGATCATAGATTACATAGTGTGACAGCAAACGAGACCATCAGTGCAAAGAATGTTATTTTCATATAGTTTTTCCTTAGTGCCTTTGTCATGGGTATACACGCTCACCCAGGAACAACAGCTGGCGTGGTAAAAACACTACCGCTTTTAGTCCAAAGGTCGTGCAAGAATGAACACAAATGGAAAGTTCCTCAGAGCATCTTTGAGGGCAGACTGTTGCACCTTTTGCTTTGACCTTTGACACCATTTTAACTAGTGGCTTGTAACAGTGGTGACCTTTGAATTTAAGGCAAGGCTGAGCTACCGTAATTAACCAATCATTTTATAAATATACATAATTGATAAAAGTGTCTGAAATGAGCCACATATTCTTATATTATGTCTGGTGGTTTCTTTTAACCTGCTAGGCGTGTGTGTGTGTGTGTGTGTGTGTGTGTGTGTGTGTGTGTGTGTGTGTGTATGTGTGTGTGTGTGTGTGTGTGTGTGTGTGTGTGTGTGTGTATGTGTGTGTGTGTGTGTGTGTGTGTTTGTTTTAACCTGCTAGGCACACCAGACGGGTGGAGTTAAATGAACCCAGACACTTCAGATAGCGTTATGGGAAATTATACAGCACAAGAAATTGCACTAATTTCAGCTGTTTAAATTGATCCTGTGATTGCTAAAACTTTATAATGAAACTTGGCACACACACACACACACACACACACACACACACACACACACACACGCACACACACACACAATCACACACACACACACCAATAAAAAGGACAAATGGCCCAATTAACTCATTTCGTTGCTCACGTCAATCTTGATCATTATATGAGCAGGATACTAATTTACTTTTCCAACACTGTTTAGTTTCAAGTTGTTAGTTTGTGGTGAAAAATATATGTGTGTGTGTGTGTGTATGTGTGTGTGTGTGTGTGTGTGTGTGTGTGTGTGTGTGTGTGTGTGTGTGTGTGTGTGTGTGTGTGTGTGTGTGTTTGAATCAGTGTTTGATACAGGGCAAGGCAGTTTGTGTGCAGTTTTTACTTGCCAATTCTGCATTGTGCGTGTATGATGTTATTTAAAAAAAAATAATAATTATAATTTTTTAGAATTTTCTGCACTCAGGCACTATATATGAATACAGTTTATCGTATTTAATCAATGAAAATGTAAAATGTTTTAAATGGCGCACAAATATATTGTTTCACCTCATCCTTTTTACCTAAAACAGATGCTTAGGGTTATCATTTTGCAGCAGAAGTCACTCAAACAGGTGGAAATAGTATGATTTCTTAGGGGACTATTTTCAGTCGCGGATTAACACACATTTGGTAAACCGGTGAGTAGGGGAGAACGGGGTAAGTAGGCACACTTTTTACTCTAGTGAGAATTGCTTATCACCTAAACATCTTTCAATAGTCATTCCTACATTAAATTGAAGCTTAAGGTTTTGGCTTGAAATGTGTACCCCTCACTTTTTCTGTCGTATTGTAATAAAGAAGAAATTAATCATCAAAGACACCCTTACACATTGTGACAACCAACCCCATCAAGGGGTCGGTTGTCAAACACTCTGGGGTTGTTTGTCACAATGTAATCTTAATGGGAATAATCTTAAAAAGAAGGCAAGAAAGTAGAACTAAATTTGAAAGTTTAATTGCATTGTCAAGTTGACAAATAGGCCTACATAACGTTCTGTAGCCATGGCAGCTGGTCTAGTTTGGGATGCACTGGGTTGTTTTGATTTTGTTGCCCTTTTTTCTTTTGCGTGCTAGCTGCCTTTTCCTGCTCTATTCTTTCCTTCTCTGGGGTGTCAGTGAGGATACAGCTTGACAATTTATTTTGTTATTGGGTTCCTTTTCTGGCTGCAGCCTTGAGATAACATGTGACAACCAACCCCCCAACAAATTTGACGACCAACCCCAACTTGAATTTCTTGCTAGCATCAACGCCAACAACCATCTGACAACAAATTAGCTTGCTAACCACAATCTAAACTATAGTTTACCCTTCACACTTTGTATGGGTAACAAATGTTTTGTTATAAACCCATTGTGTAAAAGCCTAGAAGAAAAATACTGAGGAGCTAAATATTTTCAATTTGACATGAAAAACACAAACAGTCGTCTCACCTCAAATTCAGCAGTCTAACTCCAAGGAAGACTATGTAGGTGACCTCTGATCCCAATTCTGGATATTTACATATCAAAATTTCACAGACAGCGCCTTCTGGTTCCGAGATATAACGATTGTGACAACCAACCCGTGTGACAAATTACCCCGTTCTCCCCTATATCCAGCAGTGGAAGGATATAGTTGCCATTGCCTCAACATAAACTACAGTATGTGTGTTAATCAAAATGTTTAAAGGGTCACACATTTGTTCCCAATATTTTTTGAACTACAATGGAACTATAATGCTTTCAGGAAGAAAATAAATAAAGATATATTTTTTTTTAAGACATTTTTTTGGGCATTTTTATGCTTTATTGACAGTGTAGAGACAGAGGTGAAATGGGGCAGAGAGGGGAGCGACATGCAGAGAACGACCGCGGGCTGGAATCGAACACGGGTCCGCTGCTGGCCGAGGCCCATGGGGGGGACGCCCTACCAACTGAGCTAAGGGCGCCCCTAATAAATAAGAATATGATGATATATATATATCTAGTTTTTGTCTTTTTTATGGCAAAAACAAAACAGAATTGAACGTCACGTATTTAACCCAATACTTCACCCATACAGAGCTGGCGTTCTATCATTATAAAATCACTATTATGATATAATGAATGAGGTTTTTCTTCCCTGAGTCTTCCCTCAGTCTTCCCTTAGCCCAGCTGTCCTGTTAATCCTAACCCTACATTTTTACTAGTGTGATGTCGCACATTTATATTACATAGGATCTCAGAGTTCAATACACCTTCATATTTCCACCGGTGAAGTAGGGCTTTAACCACTGTTTTCTAAAGGGGGCCATTCTCTCATTATCTGAAAAAACCTCCTGTACAGATGTCCCAATGCTTTAAGCACAATATACCCCGAAATACATATGCCCAGCTATCGGCACATCTCTCCCCTCCAGTGAAGCTGCACAATTCAGTGGCACGGCATCCACAACAACTCCTCTGTCCTCCACACACACACACACACACACACACACACACACACACACACTGCTCTGTCCTCTCTGCTCCTGCCATTTGTGTTTTGTTTGTGAGAAGGCAGGGTGCGGGGGGGCCACACACACACAAAACACACACAGATAGACACACTCACACACACACACACACACACACACACACACACACACACACACACACACAGCCTGTTGTGGGAGGGGGGGCATCCTGGAGCATAAACAACATTCACAAAGCATTCTTCTCCCAACCTACAGTCCAGACCTTTTTCTCACAAGCAGCACTGACTGTGTGTGTGTGTGTGTGTGTGTGTGTGTGTGTGTGTGTGTGTGCGTGCCTGCGTGCGTGTATATGTGTGTGTGTGTGTGTATATGTGTGTGTGTGTGTGTGTGTGTATGTGTATGTATGAGTGTGTGTGTGTGTGTGTGTGTGTATATGTGTGTGTGCATATGTGTATGTATGAGTGTGTGCGCGCGTGTGTATGTGTATGTGTGTGTGTGTGTGTAACTGTGTCATAGGGCAGGACATTCAACTTCTTGTAATTCCTTCTCTAAGAATTAACTCAATACTTAAGGAAATACCTACAAAGACAAAACCTCGGGCCCACTATCTGTGATACTCTTGTTGTTAGAATCACTAGCATGATGACGTCACACTATTGTTGTTGTTTGGAAGGCTGTGTGTATTATTAGTATCAACGTTTTTAGGTTTTGAAGAAGCACTCATGTTAAAAACAATGTATTTAAATACTATAGGAAAAACTGCATTTAAGAGAAAGTTAAGAGATGGTGATAGACAGTACATGAGGGCGACTGTGGCTCAGGTGGTAGAGCGGGTCGGCCGATGATCCAAAGGTTGGCGATTCAATTCGCCGCCCGGCCACCTGTGTCATAGTTGTTGTTGCCTCGTATGAATGCGTATGACTGCTGTATGTTTGAGGTGGTGGTCGGAGGGGCCGTTGGCACGCAATGGCAGCCACGCTTCCGTCAGTCTGCCCCAGGGCAGCTGTGGCTACTATTGTAGTTTACCACCACCGGTATGGTGCGTGTATGAATGGAACCTGGAACCCTGTAAAGCGCTTTGAGTCCCTAAGGGAAAAAGCGCTATATAAATCTAATCCAGTCCAGTATCTTTAACCCATTGATGACGGCTGCTGCGCGATGCCACATTGGCTCTCCTGCCTGATGCTGCATCGCGCAGCATTATTACTTTATCTAATTTTCATGGCATTCCCAGCATAGAATGCACTGTCATTGGTTCAAATACACATGAGGTGGGTTTTGTTGATTTTTTTAAGACCACGTGACCACCCAAAAGTTGTGTGGTTTGCCAAAAATCACGTCAATCAAAAAAATAAAAAATAAAAAAATAATAAAAAAAATACGCCGGCTATGTCGGCGACGGAACAGTTAGTGGCGTTTGGTGCGCAGAATCAAGGTCTACTATAGACTACTGACGAAAATCACACAACACATTGCATCTATTTATTGACAATATTTAATAATTTTCTAATTCATCTAATTTTGACGATTTTTAGAAATATTTGTTGGTTTGTAAGCGCTACGGGAGCATGTTTAAATAAAACCTGTGAACCTTAACTTTTAAATGTATTTTATTTCATGTTTCTATGTGCTACACAGGCTTAGATATTAAGGTTTTGGTAGACTTGACAATTCCTACTATTTTTTCAGAAAACCCTCAGGCATTAAGGACATGCATCCTAGATTGCCATAGTCATCAATGGGTTAAACAGATCAGGAAACAGTTTGAAAAGCATGATTTAGTTTCCCTACGTTTCTGTGAAAATTCTCCATTGTAAAAAAGCAGGATGCAATTATTTCTTAATTACTTGTTAGCGATAAGTCAAAATCATCATAATCTTGGGGGGCGCCCTTAGCTCAGTCGGTAGGGCGTCCCCCCCCCCCCCACCCCATGGGCCTCGGCCAGCAGCGGACCCGGGTTAGATTCCAGCCCGCGGTCGTTCTCTGCATGTCACTCCCCTCTCTGCCCCATTTCAACTCTGTCTCTACACTATCAATAAAGCATAAAAATGCCCAAAAAAATATCTTAAAAAAAAAAAAAAAAATCATCAGAATCTCAACATTGTCAGAGTTTAAAGCACCACTTTTAAGGAGCAAAGATTACTTTTTTCTAAGAAATTTATTAATTGGTTAAAGTTACTACAAGGAACTTTTAGTTTTTGTTGATTGTAGCTCCCCCTTTGGACCAAAGTGGTAGTATTTCTATGACACCAGCGACGGCTGTCCTAAAGATCTTTGCTAGTGGGGGCGCCTTTAGCTCAGTTGGTAAGGCGTCCCCCTCCCTGGCCGGGCCCAGCAGCAGACCCGGGTTCGATTCCCACCCACGGTCGTTCTCTGCATGTCACTCCCCTCTCTGCCCCATTTCACCTCTGTCTCTACACTATCAATAAACCATAAAAATGCCCAAAAAATATCTTGAAAAAAAAAAAAAAGATCTTTGCTAGCACGCGCTGCACCTGAGCAGGGCTGAAACAATTAGCTGACAAAGTCATTGACTGGTATCAGCACAAAGCCTGCCTGTCCAGACCGTTTAGCCACAGCAGATACTAAGATACCGACTAGGGCCCGACAGATTTTAAAGAGGTGACTTTTGAGTTGACTTTTGAATGAGTTTATTGAGTGTGAGATGCTGATGTTTGGGGGGAGGGAGTTCCAGAGGGTTGGGTGCAGTAAGATAACATGCATAATGTCTGAATTTAGACATATTTGTTACACTTTATTTTTTTTAGACAGTGCGTATTGCAATAAAGAAAAAGTTCCTGGACATGTTTTCAACAGTAAAAGGTAGATATATATTTAAGGGTTCAACAAATTATTAATTTTTTTCAATATATATTTTGTGGATTTTTTTAATTTATTTTTTTAAATCGGCCGATTTAATCGTAATCGTAATTTTTCCTCTGAAAATAATCGGCATCGGCACTCCAAAATCAATATCGGTCGGGCCCTAATACTGACAATTATTTCCTTATGGATTCTGTACGAAATCAAATCAACAGACAAAACCAATCAAACTATTTAAGGAAACCATACAAAGAGTGTTTGAAAATGTATTTTTTTTCATACAACAGAAACTATTTCAAACTATCGAACTTAGTTTAACCAACTTTATTTTACTGTAGGTATACTGTTCGTGTGCCACTGTATTACGTATTAAAAACACAGCACAGCCTACCAAAGACTTGTTGGCAGGCAATCACACCCACACACACACACACACACACACACACACACACACACACACACACACACACACACACAAACTTATTATGGGCGCTTGGGGCAAAACCAAACTTGATTGAGACATCCTGGATTCCTATTCCTCATAACACCTGGCCTGAACACATGGTTCTGAACTATTCCCTGTAATTGAGCCGATATCAAGTGTCACTCAAACTGCAGGTCCGTGCCTGCTCCAGGACATCTATCCAAAGTACAAATGTAGCAAATCTAAAACTGAGGCAAGACAGAAAGTTATCTAATTAACAAATACAAACACACACTTAGACTGTGAAGGTGCTCTTTGTAACAACTGTGCAAAATGATGGGTTAGACAGCGAGACCATAAAACACTCTTTCTGCCTTTTCTCAGGCTAGGATGAACCGATTTCTAAAATGTTTTGCACATTTACACTACATAGGATCTCAGAGTTCAATACACCTTCATATTCCCACCGGTGAAGTAGGGCTTTAAAGATGCTCCGAGGAACTTTCAGTGTGTGTTCATTCTAGCGCCCCCTTTGGAGAAAAGCGGTAGTGTTTTTACCACGCCAGCTGTTGTTCCCGGGTGAGCGTATACCCATGACAAAGGCATTAATAAAAAACTATATAAAAATAGCATTCTTTGCACTGATGGTTTGGTGTGAAATGTAATTTATGATCATCAGAGGAAAAATTAGACTGTTTCACAAATATTTAAAAGTTCCTCGTAGCACCTTTAATCTTCAAATATATTACCACCACCTCAAATGTTACCAACTGTCCACAGACGGACAGTCATGGGGAGTCCCCCTTTCACTTATCATATAACTTAATGTATATTTTTAGCCTTTGCAGTATGACTTGCATTAAGGCAAGAGGCAGGTATGGTTTCATTTCAACTGGACACTTGAATGCCAACAGACTCACTGACACACACACACACGCACACACACGCACGCACACACACACACGCGCACACGCGCACACACACACAAGGTTCAGGGATCAAACTTATGATCAAGCAACGAAAAAAATAAAAATACTCGTCGCGACATGATATGAAAGTCGAAAACTGTCGGCACCTCCCATGAGGATTATAGAAGCATTTCACCAACCCTTAACCCAGTCACGTCTAGGGCAAATAAAGACTTTGCTGTTCCACCACTGAACATGCCATCCAGGCCAGGGCGCGCACACACACACACACACACACACACACACACACACACATGCACTTTCTGTACACACACACCACACACACACACAAACACAAAGACTTTCTGTAACACACACACACACATACACACACACACACTTTTTGTAACACACACACACATCAATAAACATAGGCTGCGTTTCAATCTCTCAATCTCTTTCTTTATCCTATTCTACATACTACAGCTGACCATAAAAAGTATTTAGTTAGGATGCAGTAGGCATACTATTGGGACGTACTTTTACTTATTTATTTCATCCTAACATTGCTCCTAGATCTTGCCTCTTGCTTATATATCAGTCTCATTCACTGGGAGGCTCAGTCCATGTGATGTAACTTCTGCTGCAGTGAATTGTGGGTCAGAATCGCCCAAAAAGCTGCTGATGTCCACACTAAAGATCTTAACCGGATATAGTAGGGCAGCATCCAGGTATTTTTTTTCAGTATGCTGCATTTGACCACATGTATTGGGGACATCCTAAATCTTTTTTCTCCCGTACTAAATAGCTGGGAAGTATGGTGATTGGAACGCAGGGCCTGTGTGAGTGTGTGAGTGTGTGTGTGTGTGTGTGTGTGTATGTGTGTGTGTGTGTGTGTGTGTGTGTGTGTGTGTGTGTGTGTGAGTGAGTGAGTGAGTGAGTGAGTGAGTGAGTGAGTGAGTGAGTGAGTGAGTGAGTGAGTGAGTGAGTGAGTGAGTGAGTGAGTGAGTGAGTGAGTGTGTGTGTGTGTGTGTGTGTGTGTCAGAACCTCCATAGAGCATGTATTGGGGACGGACGTCCTAAATCTTTTTTCTACTGTGCTAAATAGCAGGGGAGTGTGGGGGAGATTGGAACGCAGAGACATAGTAGAAGGATAATGAAGTGTTGCGTGCGGTAGCCGGACAGCTGTCGGGGTATTTATGCTCTTAATGAGACAGATAAAAAGAGCCGCGGTCGGTAATTAACGGCTTAACGATACAATGATCTCACAGTCTTAATATAGAAGACAGACAAAAACTATTTGAGTGGCCTTTAAGAGGGGGAGACAAGGGCATATGGTGATGAAATAGATCAAATACAGTGGCGCTCCAGTGGTGTAGTGGATAGAGCGTGTACCATATCAGCTCCGGCCTTCGTTGCAGTGGTCGCCGGTTCAAATCCGACCCGTGGACCTTTACTGCAGGTCATCCCCCCTCTCTCTCTCTCTCTCTCTCTCTCTCTCTCTCTGTCTCCCCATTTCAACTCTGTACTGTCTAATAAAGCTTGAAAATGCCCCAAAAAAATTTCTTTGAAATTGATCAAATATGGTACAGGTCAATCTTACTGTGAGGTAGATCTTTGTATGGGAAAGTCCTCGCCTGAGCTCATAGGTGAGTTTTGTGAACGTAACATGGATGCACAAAGCAACAATTATTATTATGATTTTTTAAGATATTTTTTTGGCATTTTTTTTTATGCTTTACTGACAGTGTAGAGACAGAGGTGAAATGGGGCAGAGAGGGGGAGTGACACGCAGAGAACGACCGCGGGCTGGAATCCAACCCGGGTCCGCTGCTGGCCGAGGCCCATGGGGGGGGGGACGCCCTACCAACTGAGCTAAGGGCGCCCCCCAGAGCAACAATTATTAAATAATTTTGAACGTGTGCTATATCACATAGCTACGGTCTTATACTAGAATTTTCTTTCATAGTTAAAATTATTATAACCTAAGTACACTTAAAAGAAAAATTATGAAAGACTATAGAATTCGGTTTGGTACATTGATTGTGGCATTTAGTCCGATATCTAATGAGTGGGTTAAAGCCATATTGGACCTGATATCAATATTGTCCCTGCATTCCAAATCACATACTTGTTCTTTTTACTACACTACATACTAAAGTACAGAAGAGTTTTAGTCTTTTTACTACACTACATACTAAAGTACAGAAGAGTTTTAGTCTTTTTACTACACTACATATTAAAGTACAGAAGAGTTTTAGGGCCACAGACAGGAGAGAAAAAAAAAATCAGATAAGGAAGATTTTTTTTTTCATTATGTCGAAAAATGTAAAGAATAAAGATGAATACTGCAAAATGCTATTGGAGTTAGTGGGGCATTTATGTATTTTCAGCATGCTACAATTGACGTGCATGTATTGGGACATCCTAAATATTTTTCTGGCATACTAAATAGTAGGGAAGTATGGGTATTGGAACGCAGGGTATATCGGATCGGTCCCATCTTATATTCTTTAAACTACAAGTTGAAGCAGAAATTTCCAGTGCAAACTTTTAGGACACTTTCTCCTTTACAATAAATCAAGGAGTACCACTTACTTAGACACACATTCAACCCTACAAGCTTTAAATGCCTGTAGGGGGGGTTGTGTCATTGCTTAAAAAAAAATCTTGAAGCTAGAGTGGCTTGGGGCAGCTGTGGCTCAGTTGGTAGAGCGAGTCGGCTGATGATCAAAGGGTTGGAGGTTCGATCCCCGCCCTGCCACCTGTGTCATGGTTGTTGTGTCCTTGGGCAAGACACTTCACCCACCTTGCCTCGTGTGAATGTCGATAGTTAGCCTGCTATCGGTGTATGAATGTGTGTGTGAATGGTAAAGTGGGAAAAGGAAAACAGGTCTCCCTTGTAAAAGAGTCTCCGGTCTCAATGGGATTTACCTGTAGAAATAAAGGTTAAAGAAAAAAAAACGTAGTACGTAGATGAAAGAAACTGGCCTCTTAATTCTCCTCACAAGATCAAAGTCAAAGATCTTTAATGTCCTGATATATGCAAGACGTACATCAGAATGGAAATGCATACATTGCTTCTTAGGCGGCATTACATGCTTTAACCTACATTATGCTTTTTGTACCACAAGTTGAAGCAGAAATATGAAGTTGTTCACAAAAACCAAACTTCACAGGGTGAAAAGATTGTAAAGATGGTTCACAAACTTAAACCTGCAGTGTGTAGAATTGTGGGTTTTATTTCCTAGCAGATTTTGTAGAAAGTAATTATAATATCCATAAGTACATTTAATTTAGTGCATAATAGCTGAAAAAAATGTTTTGAATTATTTTTTTTCCCTTAGAAAGGGTCTCATATATGTCCATATTTCTGCATATCTTGGACCAAGGCCTAGTGCCGCCATCTTGAAAGTGTCATAGTTGGAATGTCATCAGGTGCATTGTTTAAAATTTAAAATTGTTCTTGTCCTTGAAGGCCACTGTAGCTTCTGTTATTATTCGAAAGGGTTGGGGTTACCCAGGGAGCGTTGCATTCTAGAACTTTGTAGAACTTTCTTAATGATGTCATATTACACACTGCACCTTTAAGGAAAATCTTTCGTTAAAATGATCATAGATATAATGGGTTAGCACTTAGTTAGGTATATTCAACCCCTACAAGCTTTCCACGCCTGTAGGGGGGTTGTGTGTGTCATCGTTTGAAAAAAAATCTCGAGGCAAAGTGCGTCGATGAAAGAAACTACCTTTTTAAGTGTCCTCTAGATCAAAGTCAAAGTCCAAGTTTTTTATTGCGAAAATGCAAACATTGCTTCTTTCGCGGCAAGGCAACAACAAAGCCGTTGCCATCGGCGCCAGGTAAGAAAATTGCCGAAGTGACTTAACGATCTGCTACTAAATCAACTTGTCTTGATGATGAGCCAGGAACCAAACAAAGCAAAAAAAAACAAAGTTCTTTTTTTTATTATCATATAGATTACATCACCACCCCTCAATTAACGTTTTCCTCGAGGCAACCGGTGTGTGAGGACATCACTACATAAACA
The DNA here is from genome assembly GCA_949357725.1 of Hyperoplus immaculatus. Classification (NCBI taxonomy): domain Eukaryota; kingdom Metazoa; phylum Chordata; class Actinopteri; order Uranoscopiformes; family Ammodytidae; genus Hyperoplus; species Hyperoplus immaculatus. Next base: position 29,710,320 of record OX442363.1, read on the forward strand.
GGGGCAGCACGTCAAAACAGGATGTGTGTGTGTGTGTGTGTGTGTGTGTGTGTGTGTGTGTGTGTGTGTGTGTGTGTGTGCGTGTGTGTGTGTGTGTGTCTGTGTGCGTGTGTGTGTGCGTGTGTGCGTGTGCGTGCGTGTGTGTGTGTGTGTGTACAAAACCAACCAGTGCGTACAAGGCTTTCAAGTGGATCTAACACCTTATTTGACACCATCGACATACGCAGAAGATCTTCTATTGAAGGGAGGTTCATTTTCCTTTCCTTCTTGAAACAGGTTTTTAATGCCAAAATTAATTGGAACAAGCATGTCACACTTATCTCAAATGCTGAGCAGATATGGTCTCTTTATACTATAATTCTAGCGCCCCCTTTGGACAAAAGCGGTAGTGTTTTTACTATGCCATGCTGTTGTTCCTGGGGTGAGCGTATAGTATACCCATGACAAGACCATTAAGAAAATGTATGTAACAATAGCATTCTTTGCACTGATGGTCTCGTTTGCTGTTACATGTAATTCATGATCATCGGGGGAAAAATTAGACTGTTTCAGAAAATATTTAAAAGTTCCTCGTAGCTACTTTAACATAAATGCTTAGGCAACTCTTACAGGTCCAATATTAAACACCTGACAAACCCCCACCGAAATCTAGGCCTAGTGTGTGTGTGTGTGTGTGTGTGTGTGTGTGTGTGTGTGTGTGTGTGTGTGTGTGTGTGTGTGTGTGTCAGCTGCACTCAACTGAGATTAATTAACAGCAGACAGATCACTGGAAGGCCAACAGCTAACATCGTCCAACGAAATCCTCAAGATCAAACCATGCTCTAACGTTGCACATATTATCAGTAGCCAAAGGACGAGTCCTAATAGTTTTACTACCACTATCACTCACTTCTTGTCCGTATCTTAAAGGTGCAGTGTGTAACATGACATCATCAAGAAAGTTCTACAAAGTTCTAGAATGCAACGCTCCCTGGGTAACCCAAACCCTTTCCAATAATAACAGAAGCTACAGTGGCCTTCAAGGACAAGAACAATTCTAAATTTTAAACAATGCACCTGATGACATTCCAACTATGACACTTTCAAGATGGCGGCACTAGGCCTTGGTCCAAGATATGCAGAAATATGGACATATATGAGACCCTTTCTAAGGGAAAAAATAATAATTCGAAACATTTTTTTCAGCTATTATGCACTAAATTAAATGTACTTATGGATATTATAATTACTTTCTACAAAATCTGCTAGGAAATAAAACCCAAAATTCTACACACTGCAGCTTTAAAACACTCATAACCTTATTTCCTTGACATTTTTCTGGAAGACATTATTGCTACTTACTTAGATAATAAATCTCACAGGGTTGGAATTTTCTGTGCCACCCTCAGGGCTTAACATATCAAATTCACACTCACGCTGTCGGAGCAAGTGTTTGAATTTACCTGTAAAACTCTCTCTCTCTCCCTCTCTCTCTCTCTCTCTCTCTCTCTCTCTCTCTCTCTCTCTCTCTCTCTCTCTCTCTCTCTCTCTCTCTCTCTCTCTCTCTCTCTCTCTCTCTCTCACTTATTTTCTAGTATAACCCCGCCCTTACTGTTCTCGATGGGTTAAAAATGCAAACCATAGCTCATATGCTACACTGCAAAACTCTTTAAGTTTTAAGGAAAACTGCCTGCATTCGAGCCAACTAATTATCTTTTTTTTTTTTTTCGATTTTTTTTTGGCATTTTTATGCTTTTTATTGATAGTGTAGAGACAGAGTTGAAATGGGGCAGAGAGAGGGGTGACATGCAGAGAATGGGCTGGAATCGAACCCGGGTCCGCTGCTGGCCGAGGCCCATGGGGGGGCCTCGGCCAGCAGCTGGGATAAGTTGTCACCCGAATGTATGTGTTGAGTTCTAATCTGCATAATAAAATTTTCAAACAATTCAAACATTAGTTAGTTTAAACTGTCTGGAAAAACTTTCTGAAAAAAATAAGTTGGCTTAACTTTTGCTTTTTGGAAATCAAAGTATGTAGAAGTCAGAACTTGAAGTTCCATTAGGGGCTTCGGCCTATATATGAATGATACGTTACCTCAACAAAACATGGTTAATACGAGGAAGAAAATGTCACGTCAACCATTTATTTAAATATATTAAACATTGAAGAAAACCAATTGAGGGTTAAAAAGCAATACAGTGAACTCACCATTGTGTGTGCTGTTGTCTCTGTCCCACGCTTCCACTATCACAGTGAAGGCTCGCTGAGAGAGAGAGAGAGAGAGAGAGAGAGAGAAGGAGAGAGAGAGAAGGAGAGAGAGAGGAAGAGAGAGAGAGAGAGAGAGAGGTAGAGAGAGGGAGAGAGAGGGAGAAGGAGAGAGAGAGGTAGAGAGAGAGAGAAGGAGAGAGAGAGACAGAGAGAGAGAGAGAAGGAGAGAGAGAGGAAGAGAGAGAGAGGAAGAGAGAGAGAGAGAGGGAGAGAGAGAGAGGGAGAGAGAAGGAGAGAGGGGGAGAGAGAGAGAGAGAGAGAGAGGGAGAGCGAGAGAGAGAGAGGGAGGGATATGGAGAGAGAGAGAGAGGTTATCAAAGTGCACGCTAATACAACACAAACACAGACTCAGA